>CATKHJ010844265.1:0-23436 GCA_949750685.1 Vernicia montana
AAATATTAGGTCTTTGGGGGCAACTAAATTAATTTCTAAATTTTTTTCAATGTATATGTTGCTGTTTAAGATTCACTATTTGAAAAAGTATATATAACAATTCAATTTAATTAATAATAAAATATTCTTGTGTTAAAAAACAAATTTTAAAATAACATAATTCATTTAAATTCTATCATTTGAAATAATAGAAAATTAGAACGAATATATTATTGTTTTTTCATTTTACCCTTACATAGAAAAATGTATGTATAATTTAAGTAAAGAAATTTTGAGTTTTTAATAGTAGAATTCATTAAATGAATTTAATTCTTGTGAAATCATAATATTTTTTTTAGCATGAATTCATTTTTTTTTTAACTTAAAAGAATTAAATTTTATTAATAATTATAAATTTTTAAATATGAAAATTGCCAAAATAAAATTTAATTCAATTGAAATTTTGCAAATTTAGATAAAGGGGTGGAATAAAAAGATTTTGAAAAGAAATATACTACTAATAAGCTTTTGGTTCAATAATATCGAAATTATTTCCAGAGCTAATAAATTAAAGAGAACATACTATTATAAATTGGATTAACAATAACATGTTAAAAAAAAATTTTGGTTTGAGAGACTTATATCATGACAAAGACTGCTGAAAATTAAAATTGAAGTTTGTAAAAGTAATAACTCAAAATGAGCTTTTTATGGTCTAATGATGCGGTGATTCTAATATATTTTTATAATTATTTTAATAATTATAATAATTGTAATTTTTGATTAATTTTAGATTTATTTTCTTATTTTTTAAGTAATTCTAGAATATTTAGGTGTTCTATTTAGTAATTTTATTGTTTCTTATTTAGGGTTTCTTGCCTTATAAATAGGCATATTATGTAATAGTTGGGAGATCTCTCATTATCAATAAAAATTTAGTCTCTTTTATTCATGGTGGACTCCAGAAATTATTTTTCTTGTGGACTCAACGTTGTTTAAGGTGTAGACGTGTTCTAGCCTTATTTTCCTCGCTTCCTCGCTGCGTCATCTAACATAAAAAATTGAATATTAAAAAATAAGGTGGAAAGAAAATCCATTTATCAACTGAACCAACCTTTCAGATTTAGTCCATAGAAATCTGGAGGTAATTTAGGTTTGATGCCAAGATGCTTTATTTGGAGAAAGAAAAAGAAAACTTTTTTTTTTTTTGGAAAAACAAGAAGAGCAAGCAGCAACAAGACACTTTGCATGAACAACCTCCAAAAAAAACAAAAAACATTTAACTCTTCATATTCAAACAACCAAAAACAAAACAACTAGGAAAGATAAACTATTGTTCCATTTTTTGTATTTTACACAAAAATTAAAAACTATCAATAAGTGTATATTATTAATAATATTGGGCTAATAGCTAGCTTAATTATTATTAGATTTTGTTTGGACTAAGAATTTGTATTAAATATTTAACATTATTTATTAATTTTATTTTCATAAATTAATTATTTTCAATAAAAATAAATATTGAATTTTTAAAAAAACTCAAAATTTATTAATACTTTCAAACAAACAATTAATATATATATAAAGAAAAATTTTAAATATTTATCTGTCTTCTATCTTGATTTTTTTCTTTGTTCATTATTTTTTATTGTTCCCCCTTAATTAACTCATTCATCTTTTATTATACACGCAGATATAGGCTAGTGACAGTGCATTTCTCGACTGAACAATAGACCAAGGTCTGAATCCCCATCGATCCATGCTAAAAGAAAAACTTATTCATCTTTTATTATCAAGAAAGTTTTTTTTTTTTTAACTTTTCTTTAACAGAATGTTCCTCAAACTAACAAGGAACAATGCTGTAATGTAAGCAACAAGAAAAACAAAAACTTCACCTTGTTACCATCGTAAATGGTAGATATACTATGCAAATATTCCTACTCTCTAAACCCACAAAAACTGCTTTTCCTCTTCCATTTTCAATACAACAGTAAAAAAAAGCAGTATCTTTTTCTTTCAACCAGAGAAATTAAGGATGGGGCAAGAAGCAACAGCTTCTGCTTCGCCAAGGGAGAGTGTGATAGTTGTGATGAATGCTAGTAAAAATAAAGGAAACAATATGGATGCATTAGACTGGGCTCTCAAACATGTCGTTCGCCGCCATGATACTGTTATTGTTCTTGGAGTTTCTAGTGATTTTGGAAAGAAGAACTCTTGTTTTCCTCTAAACATGGGTATTAGCATCTCTGGCATATGTAAGCTAACCCTTCTAGTCAACATAAACTTTTTTGAATTTTTCTTTTTTCCTTAATCAAAATAGTTTAATTAAAATAGTTTAATTACCGGAGTTCGAACTCACAATCTTGTAGTTTTGTAAAAATTTTATATGCTTGTGTTGCTAATGCAGTTAGTGTATGAAGCAAATTTTTAGAAGTTGATTTCTATGGACCTTAAGTATGATGATTAATGTATAGGGGTGAAAAGAGCATGCCTGGTTTATTTTTCATACAAACAATCAATGTTCACAAGCAACTAAGCTTTGTTTAGAAAATGGCTTGTTGATGTAGGTTATTAATTGATAATAAAGATTAAGATAGGGAAGGCACATAATCACTGAATTAGTTAATTCAATTCTTTCTCTATTTTAATCTTTGAGTTTAATTAGTGAATTTTATTTTCTTTAATTGCAAGTATAGCACTCATTGACTAGTTTTTGTTTACTTGCTTATATCATTAAAAAGCTATCTCCAAACCAATCTTAGCACCTAGAGCAACTAGTCCTGTCCATTTGAACTTTGCCTGTCCATATTAATTGCATAATATATTTTAACATTTTTCAGGGGAAAGATTAGAGTTCTCAAGCCAAGGGCATGGAGAAGCTAGACCTAGAGAGCTTGGAGAAGAAATTGAGAAAAAAAAAGAACAATACCAGAATAATCTCCAACCATTCTATAGACGGTGCAAAAAGAATGAGGTTGGTGTACTCCTACATTTGACAATTGCAAAATAATGTGAAATATGTATGTGTATATAAGGCTTCTCAATTAATTTATTGCAGGTGAATATAGAAGTTATACTTGCTTTTGGATTTTGCCCTGAAAAAATTACAGTCGAACAAGCTCAAAACTCCAATCCTCGTTGGATTGTACTAGACAGGTACTCTGTATTAGACAGTTCGATACCAGAGACATCTCTAGAGCTGTGAGATTGCAGTTTAATGAGTTTCACTATTTTTGTTGGAATTAATGCAGCCACTTAAAGAAACACAAGGTAATCATATATGCACATGTAGGATGCAACATTGCTGTAATGAAAGGGAAAGATATGGCAACATTGACACCATCAAGACCTCTCCCATCCGGAAATCCCCTGCCAAATGATAATTCTAATTTCACCACCAACCAACCTGAAGACAATAATCAAGATGGTCTTAATTCTGTTCAAGAAGTAGAGTCATCATCTGCACAAGCTCAGAGTCCTTGTTGGTATCCATTGTCTTGGAGAAGTGGATATCCTCGAGCATTTTCGCAAACTGAGCTTGAAGAGATCACAAATGGTTTTGCAGAAGAGAATTTTATTCGAGAACTTGACAACATCAAGTCTTATCAAGGGATGCTTCAGGAAACTCCTGTTTTAGTCAAGTCTTTCCCAGAAAATGATGAACGGTTCTGGACAATGCTCAAGATTCTTTCTCGGGTTCGCCATAGGAACATATCAAACCTTGTTGGATATTGCTGCACAGGAACTTCTTCTTTCTTGCTTTCTGACTATCCCTGCTTGGGAACTCTTGAAATGAACTTGCTAAGTAAGATCAATTTCTTTCCATTCAAGTATAATTACGCCAAGAAAATTTATACTTTTGGCCAATAGATACAATGCATACTAAATTTTATAAGGACACATGCATTTGCCACATTAATTTACTATCACAAAATCATAATAAAGTTTATTCACTTTCTGTAATTATATTTATTCATTCAATTTATGTACAACACATTTTTATTTCATCAAAACAAATTATCTAAAGAGAGAATATATAAAATTAGTAGCTACGCCACTGTAGCTGCAGTGACTCGCTACACCAATCATTTTCCTTAGACTTCAAATTAAGAGCTAATCTTACAGAATTTTGAAACTGAGGTTTTTGAATGTTTAGATGACGACTCAGCCGGGAACCTTTCATGGAAAGCAAGGTGGTATATTGCAGTGGAAATAGGGGGAAGCTTACGCTATCTACATGAAGAGTGTGTTGATGGAGGAGCCATTGTTCACCTCTCTGTCTGTTCCTCACATATCGTTTTCTCTAATGGTTGCTCCACTATGGTATGTATAAAGTACCATACAAGAATTAAACATCAATTTCTCTTTTGTTTTTGGTAATTGGGCTCTGACTAGAGGTTCAAACTCACAACTTCTCAATTTTAAAAACAACTCCATTACCACTAGTCAAAAATCATTGGTACATCAAAGATTAATTTAGCCTCTATGTTTTAGAATCTTTTGCCTCCACCTTACTTTGTTCCACAAATTTTCTCAAAAGCTTATTATTTTTCTTTTGTTTGCCATTGAAGCTAGGCAACTTCACGACTGCTAGGTGGCTTAAAGATGATGCTCCAAAAGATGAAGATTCTGAAGCTGAGTAAGAAATCCTTGTATATATTTTTGCATCTTTACTAACTCAATCACGCATATATACTTGACTTCAATGCTGATAAGGAAACAAAAAGCTTCTTGAATCTAACAATGAACTTCAGTTCAATGTACTAGAGTTGTTTTTGTAGCTGTGAAATTATGAGTTTAAACCACAATCAGAGCCAAATTTACCCCCAAAAAAAAAACCCTCTTGAATCTATGTTGAGATGATGAATTCTTTAGCTATGGCATGATTGGATAGAGATCTTCTTTGATGCTTGAAGGTGTAGCAATCTAGAGGAAGAAGAAGGTTGTGCTATTGATGTACACGATTATGGGACGTTCCTCATTGAGCTCATTAGTGGAAAGAGTGTTCGTTGGTATCAAAATGAAAGCGAAGGACAAAGCTTAATTCACTGGGTAAGAATGATTTCTGTATGTACTTCTGTTTCATTCTTAGTTATGATCCTTAAAACAAATCTTAAACAGAACAATGTTTCTATGTTGTCCCATGTAAAGCCTCTTATAACTTTCCTTCCCATGTAAAGCCTCTTATAACTTTCCTTTCTCTTGTAATATAGGCACTGCCTCTTCTCGAAAATGGTTTGATAAGTGAAGTATTAGATCCTAGATTGGATGGTAGCAGTGATACTAGGGTTGTTCATCATATGATCAAGGCTGCTTTTCTCTGCTTGAAAAATGATATAGATCACAAGATTTCCATGAGTGAGGTAAGCTTTACTCCTTACTGTTCTTCATATTTGAAACCTATAATCTGAGCGTGGTACACTCTTGGACTCGTCTAGAGAGGGTGCCTACTCTCGTATGACATTGATTTTATATGTTTATTGAGGCTTACTGAAACTTGTGCAGGTTTTAGCTGTGGTTCGAGGTGAACAGCTAGCAATGGCTAACTGCTGAATTCCTGAAAAATTAAGGACAAGTAAAAATAATTGTCATGCAGAATTATGACAAATGTATTGTTCTTGTTTCGATTCAAGAACGGATTGAAATGACTTTCAACTTTTTTTTTTTAACTCAAATTTTCTCAAGGTTCAATGGAACTTGATAATTCTTGTCTTGGTCTCCATCTTGAGTCAAAGGTGACTTGTATTTTGAAGGGATCAATCATGTAATTGATGAATATATTGTTGTATGGTTCTTGGTTTTATAGAGTTTTATAGAGCAATAATCAGTATAGCAGATTACTTCCAATTCCTTCTTTGTTTGCCCATCTTTCTTTTCCTTCAATTAGCTAATAAACAAATATAATCTTAACAGCAATTTGTTGTTCCAATAGATTCCTCTAGAATAGAAATTATATCACCTAATTGCATACTTGAAAACATAATGTTTACAGACACCTAAGTTAAAATTTGAGTATTTATGAATCTAGGCTAGACCTACAAATTTTAGTTAGCAAAAATCTATTCCTAAGGTAACAATCTACAGTCTACACCCAGCTCAGCTTATAGCTCAAGGAACTCTTACTTCTCCTTTCAATACTCTTATCAAACCAGCTCCATTCTGCAACTCCAACAATTGTCAATAACATCAAAAATACTGTAAGCAATGAGATTATCGCGTAGGAGTCTCCTAGTCCTCTACAAGAACAGCTTATTGTGGCCCTTTCGATGGAATTGTGCCACTTCCAGCTCCAGCAAGAGAAAAGCCAAGAGAGGAGCATTTTTAGCAATCATCATTAGGCTGGATTTTGCCACCATTTCTAGAAAAGAAGTGTCGAATCTTTGCCAACACTCTCCTATGAAAGAAAAGAGCCAGAAATCAACAATCATAGAAACATCAACAAATAGAGTAACGTACAGACAAGAAACAGCACAACTTCAGCTAGGGAACAAAGAGGAAAGATAATAGAACAATTGAGTTATCCAACTTTCTGGAAAACCAAAGTACTGCAGTCCAAGCATAGTAGATAACTAAGTGCATAGAATGTATGTGACAAAAAAGAGACTCATGAACCAGTATGAGGGGATTGTTAAACTCCATAACTTGAAAATATATGCATTCTAAACGCAAGAGGAGAAGCGGTTTCCATTTTAGATAAATTCTACACCATAAGCACAGGAACACAAAAGTGATGGAGAGAACCTTGTCATGTCACCACTCTAGATAGCATTATACATTTGCTATACTTGGCTATTAACTATGTATTTGTATTTGTATCCATGCTGTTGATATCAGATTCTACAGTGAAAACACCCTTTTACTAGTATGCTTTGGCTGAAAACTGCTTCTAGGGTGCTTCACCTCCTAGTCCTATAAGCTGCTTTTGCCTAGAGTATCAAAGGGGGACAGTTTTTCCAGAAGTAGTTGCAACAACAATTGGATAAAAACCCTAAAGGCCTAAACTATAAAGGATCATGATTCATGAATCCAATGTGATCATATGCATTTATGGTCAAGATCAGATTATCTTTGTGTTGGTCATCAAGTTAAAAAAATTCGAACCAATATTAACAAAAAAAAATATAGAAACAAAGGGGTGCTAGTAGCCCAAACTACCAACAGAAAATTGAGATGGAAACATGTTAAACATGCAGTGTAATGCAGAGGATCTTAAGAGCTCCAACTGCTAGGTTGCCATAGAAAACAAGAAAAAAAAATTTTGATTACCTGGAAGCCTCTTACTTTTGAACTCATTTATCCTTCATCTAGAGAGACTTCAGGGCCTTTGACATCATGTGCTGCTTGGACAAGATCTCAGCAGTTAGCTGGCGACCAAATAAGTGTGAGTTCTTAAGAATCAGGTTTCTTGTTGAAGAATCGACAACATAACCTTGGCCAGGCATCCACTGTAGCAATTGAAGAAGCAAGTCCTTCTTTTCAGGTTGTGCAATATAACGTGATATAGCCATCTGAAAAATTTCCTGGGGAAAATTGAAGGAAAAAAAAATGAATATGCAGCAAAGTGCTCACTTTATAGGGATAATGAAGCAACAAGGATGTTTAGATTTTAAAGCCAAATGTGATGTAACATTCCAGCAAACCCTTGGGCATTGAGGCTTTAGATAGCCCAAGCCCAACAACTCAAGTAGCCATGGGCTAGAAATTTTAGAGTGAGATGGTCTAAGACTCATTTCTTAAGTTACTCATGCCAAGTTGGCTTGAGCTATTACATGCAATACTTTCCTTTACCAGCCATTCTGCAGCCATGTTCATGGATTATTGATGCAACTGCTAACTTTAGGGAATTTCATGTTCTAAGAAACCTTTGACTTTGTCTGCCCCTCTGCATACACAGTTATGTATGCATGTGTTAATAATGCACATCAATTTGTATGCACATCTAGGAGAATTCGTAACCTGACTGTCATAATCATGCTAGCAGACCACAAAGGTCTTATCCAGGGCCAACTAAGCACACACAAGCTCCACCAATTTTCCCACCTTTTCCTTTACCTCTTTTTCATTGCGAAGCCATTTTTCATTTTAATCCTTTGTGATGATATGTTAATAATAAGCAAAAGACTAACAATCTAGGATCTTGGTATTCAGGCCAGCAGCACCTAACATTTACATACATTAGATGTTCCTTAAAATCAAATTGAAGATAGTCTTACTTAAAACATCTGCAAGATGGATTTTTTTTGATATTCAGATTTCATTGATGAGTGGGAAAGACAAGTTGTAGAAGTTCAATATGTTTTTAGACAAGTTCTCAATCTCACAGATAGAAAACCACATAATTTGATATTGTGTTCACAATCTCACAAGATAAAATCATCCCATAATCCTCACTAACAAACATATCCCATGAGTTCATCATGATATTATGAACAGAAACTAAAGGACAAAGATGCAACTTTCTCACTATAATAAGAACGCATGGAAACATATTCATCCAAGTTTCATCAATATTTACCTGATCAATCTTGTATCCAGAACCATGAATAACCTTCATGACATCGTTTATCAAATTAATATTGCCCACCTTCATAAATGCATTTGCAAACTTCTTTATAGCAGCTTGAGAAATCAATTCACTATTGTCCTGAAGAGAAAAGTTTTAAGAAAATAATCAATTGCAAGAGTAAAGAATATATTCAATAGTTTGCAAGACCAGAGTAAATTATACAAAAAGGAAGCAAAATGTGGGACATAAACCAAACAAGCCCCAAGTCTTTATTTGAGGAAATCAAGGACCTCAAAAATTCTCCAGTACACCTGACAGTGAGCCTCACCACAAATTACTAATGTGGCATATGAACTACTGATACAAAAACCAAGTTGGCAAAAAGTAGCTAGAAAAATAAATAAAACAATAGAAGAAGATGAATGAAAGAAGAAATTACAGATCTAAAACCAGCCAATAAACACCTTTACATATCTTTCAATGGCATGCACTTAGTTCAATCTCAGACAAAAAAAAAGGCATGCACTTTATTGATCAAAACAGCAAAGCTTTTTTTCAGCTCATTACAGCTTGCATAAAATCCTTGTAAGTTATCCAGGACTAAAGTATAATTTTTAACAGCTGCTGGATCCCTTTCATCAGTAAAAGTTCTTAGGTTGAATTACATGATTTCTTCAATTAAGACTTGGGGTCCTTATTTCATTCAAAAACCAGAGTTTAGCTCTCCTTTCTATACAATTTGTGAGCAAGAGATTATAGCATACCTTAACTACTACATAAGCATCTTTGAGAAGCCGTCCAGCTATAAGAATGTGCAGAATCTTCTCATGAAGGGCTTTACACATTGTTCTCTTGCCATATTTCAATATGCAATAAACAGAAAAGGCTTCTGCATGGGCTTTAATTTTACCAAGATGGAAAATCAAGGAGGAACAAAGCTCCTACAAAATAATAGTAGTGTTAAAGTTTCAGAGTGAAAAGGCCAAGTAAAAAAATAACAAAGTAGAATAACCTTATGACTTACAAAGATAAGATTTCAAATAAATTAATCCATTGGGAAGTTCAAAACATTTTACTAATCAAATGTTACAGTAGCAGTCTAAATTGTTTTTAATAAGAATTTGAGCAGTAAAATGAATTCCTAAAGCAACATTTATAAACGACAATTTGTTTTACAATCTTTCAAACAGAAGCTTATTGATCAATCTGTCCAGTACTTCAATTATCATCCTACTTCAGCTTTAAAGGAAATGCTAAAAATCAAATTCTTATTCGTAAGATTAATTATATTTCAGTCTCCTTCCTAACAAAGCGAATGCAAATAATTAGCCTCATTCTTTCATAAAACTCCACGTACTATTTTTAAGTTCCTTTCCAAGTTACTAAGTGAGCGATAAACTATATGAAACCTTATCTCAAGCCACTCAACACTTTCATACAATGATAGGAGAAGCAACAATCGTGATGTGTGCTTTCCAATAAACCCAACTTAAAATTTCCATTTCTTATGCTCTGACATTTCCTACATGGACAAGCAACAGGTAATCGACAAATAACACTTGTGGTGTGCATGATCATGTCTACAATGCAAAAAAATATCGTTAAAGATTTCAACTGTTTACAAAGGAAATATATTAGTAGAGCTTTCTTCAAAGCTTTCCAAACATAAGCATACCTCCTCTGGTTGGTGGCCTTTCCTATGCATGTCCTCCATTGTCCGGAAAGCAAGCAAATATAACTTTTGCTTACAGAAGTATTTGATTAGGATGTGGAAAGTATTATAATCAGGACTAATTGCTACTTCATCCATTTTCCTCATTGTTTGCTTCACGCTTTCCATGTCACCAGCTCTGCAGTAAGCGCATAGCATCGTATTTAATATAACCAAGTCATATTTGTCATACTTGGCCTCAAACTCCTTGGCCAGTTGCTTTGCCTCATTGAAAAGCCGCCCTCGGCAATATGCTGAAATCATGATACTGTGAGAATAGCCATCTGCAAGAAGGAAATGGAATAAATATAGTTCCTGAAAGAAAACAACAGAAGATATAGCTTTAGGCAGCAAACACTAAAATAGTTTAGACAGCCATAAAATAATTACATAGATAGAACAAAATAAAGGGACTCAAATTAAGAGTTGCACAGTTAACAAACCAACATATATACCATCTAACAGGCAGACCATTACTCAGCTCCCTCATATGGTCATAATGCTAACCTAGGCCCTATTTGTTAAGTGAAGCAAAAGTTTAGAAACTAGGAGTTCTATAAAATCCCAAACAACAAAACCAAAAGCAAAACAAAAACAAAAAAGAAAAATTTTCCATAATCCCATTGCCTAATAGTTTAAACCCAAAAAATGCTGATAGATTATTAACTTTATGCATAAACAAATAATATTCAGTTTGGCATTCAAATTTACACAAGCATTTTACTGCATCCACAACCACAGATAGGGGTATAAATATCCCATTAAGCTCAAAAGGTGGATCAACCTCTCATAAATTACATACCAGATTTAACACCTTTTTCCTTCATTTCATCAAAAACTGATCTTGCTTCATCTGTTTGTCCAGTCTTTGCAAGGCCATCCATCAATAAACAGTACGGCATCTATAAATGAATTGTCATGTGTTTAGTTATAGAAGTACAGACAAAAGGACAAATAAGTATGCTTGTAGCTACTGAAGCAAAACCAATATCAGATCAGCATGTGAGAGCACTAAAACATATAGACAAATTTTATCAGCTACTCATGCAATAAGCATCAATGAATAAGATCCATAGAGAAATCATCATAAAGAAATTTTAAGTCAATAAATTTAATATTGCATATACACATCCACTGAACCAGATATTTGAATATTATTTCACCCAATGCATGAATGCTTCTTCATTAACGTAAATTTCATTCCTAGAGTTAATTGATGAGTTCTGGAACCCCTTCAGGGGCAGGTAGGAATAGGGGGGAGTGTGGGACAAAGAGATTTATTAGGAGAAGACAGAAAGAGAATCATTACTAATGAGAATAAGCCATCCTCCTCTATATTATAACCATAAACTACAGACAAAAAAAAGTGAACATAACAAAGCCCACCAATTCCTCTGCATTTCAGCAATAGATACTCTTCTTGATATTCTAGAAGCAGAAACCAACAATGAAGCCAAGAAAACAGATTTTATCCTCCAAAACTACATGACCATAACTTGTTTCCTAAAGATCCTTGCTTTCTTTTCCAGCCAAATATGCAAATTATCAAAGAGATAGCATAATACCATAAAACTTTTGTCTCCTCTAGCCTTACACAATGATGTTGACAATGTCAGGTTTGATCACACGAATTTAAGAGTTTGAGCTTTAGTTTACCTCATCTTCTGCAAAGCCCAAAGTTTCCAGTTCAACTAATAGCTCTCTTGATTTTTCAAACAAGCCTCCTCTCACATATACCTTTAATAAAGTTGTCCATATTACCTGCAAACATTTTCAAAGGAATAAGGAACATTGGCACAAAGGCCTTGACAAATAAAGATCAAAGAAACCTAGTATGTATAAAAAATGAGAAAAAAAAATAGAGAAAAGCATATATGCAATATGACTGCATTCATGAACTAGATATACATAAAAGATGTTTGAGACAAATTTTTAGTGCACTGATTGGAATCTCTGCAATGAATTTTAAATCCCATGATCTCAACCAACATAGAAAATATGGAAGGAAGTATACAACAAGTAAAGGGATATTCAGTAACAAGAATTTTAGTGACCTCGATCAGGTAGTTTATGTTAAAAGCTTCCCACATTACAACAGGGGC
This sequence comes from Vernicia montana, assembly GCA_949750685.1. Classification (NCBI taxonomy): domain Eukaryota; kingdom Viridiplantae; phylum Streptophyta; class Magnoliopsida; order Malpighiales; family Euphorbiaceae; genus Vernicia; species Vernicia montana. Next base: position 12,299 of record CATKHJ010844265.1, read on the forward strand.
ATTATGAGATGTGGAGAAGTATTTTGCCTGAACTTGTTACACATATAAAACACTAGTGTCTAGAATAATGCCTGATTTTCCAGAATAAGGATGGTAAAGAAATCACACTACCATTTTCCTATCTATGAAAACTCAATATAGAGTGCAAACTTCCAATGCCAAGTTTATACATCTACCAGTTTTAGGTTAAATATCCTGAGGAGAAGGCTGCATCCGGAGACAAAAATGAGAAAGGAAGTAAGAGGGCAAAAATGATGAGAATCAAGGAGAATATAGCAGAGGCGGGTGTCTTCTCTTCAAGAAATGAGTGAAATATAAAAATTTTAGAACTTCTATACCATTAAACACTGCAATAATCCGACTTAACTAGTTAATTTGATACAAGTAATGATATTGCTGAAAGTGTCCTTTTATTAAGAGCCACAATTTGCTTTTTCCACCAAGTGTTGCTATGATTCAGGCCCACATCAATCTAGAGAAATTTGAACCAGAGCTGGTGTTAAGCTCATTCACAAAAGGATGAAAACTTATGCTATAAAAGAACAAATATTGAAATCCACTTCTATATATTGTACATAGGAACAAAAACAAAAATAACTCAACTAGCACCTGAACATATAATGGCAAGATAAACACGAAACAAACCTTATTTGGTACTAACCCTGAAGATTTCATTTCTTGCACCAATTCCTCAGCCTTCTTGTAGTTTCCACCTGAAGAGTAAGCATTGAGCAAAGAACTGTAATGATATACATTAGGTGAATGACCATCATTCTTCATCTGGTTAAAATAGCTCTGTGCTTCTTCACATTGATTATTTGAAGCACAAACTGCCAAAAGTGTCCCATACATCACACTGTCCATCTGCAGTCCATTATATTTCAGTTCTTGAACCAAATCTAATGCCTTAGAATACCCATGTTTGACTTTAATGCAACCTGCAAGCAGCTGTGGATGAAAAAAGATGATAGTGATGATAGTGAATGGAAGAACAAAAAGAAAAAAAGTATTGAAACAATGTCTTCCCCTTCCTAGTAGATCAATGGGCATAACTCTTTATGAAAAGTAAATATCTAGCTTTCCAAAGGAGCTTTTCTTATTACTTCCATAATAGGATTTGAACTATTTAAACTACAATCAGAAATAGAATAAAATTTGTGTGAAATCCAAATGAATGCAGTTTTACTATATGGTCTAAACCACACACAGACGCAGGCATTAGCTCTACATAGTTTCATATTAAAATCCATAATTAATTATTACGAAAAAATAAGAATCATTTTGCATATGAATTTGTTATGTGGAATAAGAAAGAAAGTACTTGATGATAATTTTCTTAGAGACAAACCACACGTATGTAGCTGAGAGCACCTATACCATTTTAACTTGAGAATTTATGGGAAGAACAAGGTAAGAAATGACAAATGGATCACAATAAATATGTCCCGGTCTTCCAGACAAACAAGAATTTAGCACTTTCATAAGTGTCCAAACAACTGTTGGACAATACTTTCACATCAAAAAGTGGAAGTGACAGTCAGATTGTTAATACGCATATTGCCTTACATAAGATAGTCTATAATCATTTAATTGATATAGTTGACAATTAGCATGACTAAATAATGTTTTCATAAAAAAATAAATGAACAAAAAATACTAGAAATTGAATTTGGCATACCGTACTATATGTAATAGTATCTGGTGTCAGACCATGCTGCTTCATCTTATGAAACAATTTAATGCTGCTGTTAAACTTGCCACTCCTGACCAGGCAACTAAGAACAGAATTACATATGAAGACATTACTTTTGATTGATTCGTCCACAATGCTATTATAGATTTCTAGAGCCTTTATAGGGTTTAGGCTCTTTCCCAAGAACTTTATGTAACTGCTGTAGGAAGAAACACTGATTTTACTATGTTGTTGCATCCAATCAAAAAGCTGCAATAATTTCAAAAGTTACAAAGAGAGAGAGAGAGAGAGAGAGGAGAGAAACAAAAAGGATGTCATGATAATTACCCATATATGGAAAATAAGATATGATAATATAGAAATGTGTACATTCAATTTAAATTCTTATTGTTATTAAACCATATAATTTTATGCCTCCCTCTGTGTATTAGCAATTCACTATTTAAAATTGTATACACAACAATGCCACTACAGATTAAATATCATCTAGAAGTAAATTAAATGCTTATATTTAGTACCTAATCTAAATTCCAAATATTAATAGATTTGGTTATCATATTAGAAAGGAATGAATCTGATACCACTATTTGATATTATCCAAACAAATTCCCAATAGTTTATGCTTATATACCATTTCAATTTTAACAATTATTAGATTCAAACATCAAACAGAAAGGAATAAATCTGAAACAAAATACTCCATTGGGTAGGACAATAAATTTGTGGGGAAAATGTTCCTCTAATCCAGAATCAATAATTTGTTAAGCCCCTACAAGTATGAGGCATAATATATTTCTCATAATTGTACTAGTGAAAGAACCAAAACTTAAAAAAGAATATTTTTGTTTATTGCAATGGGGATCTGCCATGCAAATAAGGAAGAAATGAAGAAACAGAAATGTATAATGGCTGTTGATCTTAGCAAAACATAATTACACATACAAGGCGTATCAGAAAACTCCAGTTATTAACCTCTCAACACTGATAGTAGTTGACATAAAGAAATGAAGCACAAGAGTTTTCAAGTTGGAATACCTGTGAAAGATCCTGCCATCTGCTTTGCTTCCCAAAATTTCGCAAAATGACATTCAAATCTTGCACCTTCAATATTCCTCCTAATCTGCAAATGGAGAAATAGAATAGACTGTTTCAGTCATACAAAGTTAATTTAATTAAATGCTCAACTCTGTAACAACAAAATTTCAAGATGGAAGTGATCAACAGATTGCCACAATATTGTTGTTATAGAACAGATGAAAACATGTAGATTTAAAACAATAATAGAAATGCAGACCATAAGACAATAAAATGTATCCTCTAATAACAGAACCCATTAGAAACATCAAATTGTAAAACCACAAAATAATAAGAAAACAGTATCATATGACAAGAATAACTTGCAGAGCAAACTCTCATAAAAAAATCAAAACTTTTGCCAACAAGATGAAATCCCAGTTCATATTTCACTTCTCTATTAATGATTACTGGGAAATGCAAGAAGAAAACATAGAGAATAATACTGCAATTGTACCACAAATTGCAAAATTCCAATCCAAAATTCACCTTAAATTCCAGGACCCATTCAACCAATTCATACATAAGTAGACAAATTAACTAAGAAAGTAAACAATTTTACACATAAAACACAACCCAGAAGGAAGATTCAAGAAAAATAAAGGAAGGACCTTTGAAGAGCAGAGTCTAAATCAGTGGATTCTTGAACTTCAAGAATGGCAGCTTGTCTAGCCAAGTATGACTTCGAGTGACGCCTTTGAGCAGGGACTTCACCACTTGGCGGCGGCTGATTTTGGGATTCTTTGAGAAGTGGTGTTGCTGCAACTGCCGAGGTGTGCTGAGAATTCTTTGTTCTTGTGGTGGTGGTGATGGGAGCTAATACAGAAGGAATTATGGGAAAAGACAAGTGTGATGAGCGAGTGAGGATATGGTGAAACCCAGTAGCCACCACTGATAACTCCATTTCTGCTAGAGCTTTGAAGAGCCTGGCTTGTAGATATTTGGGGAACTTGAGCTTAAAATCTGGCAAATTTCAATTTATGTGAATTACATAAAATGTAGCCACCATTATGCTTAAATTATACAACTTTCCCAATTGCTTAAATAATTATACAAATTTTTGCTAATGTAATTTTTCTTTCTTTTTAGAGTGGCTTCAAAATTAGATTTACTGTTCAGTGCAAAAAAAAAAAAAAAAAATTACTCCACCACTAAAAAAAATTAGCTTTCTTGGGGAAAAAAAACTTTCTGTCTAACTTGATTGAGAATTAAATTTCTAATACTTCCCTAAAAAAATAAAAAAAAAATTCTAATATTTTTTTGAATGCAAATATATATATATATATATATATATATGAGTCTACTAAAGTTTATCTTATTTTTTTTCAATATTAATAATCAATAAGGAAACTTATACATCTAATAAAATTAAATTTTGAATTTTCCCTTAATAACTTTAATTCTAATTTTATTATCATTCAACACGTGTATATTAAAACATAATCTAATAATAATACATATATAACATGAACTATAAATTCATATTCCGTTCTCTTTTTCGTACTAAAAAAGAAATAAGAGTTATTACAATTTATTATAGTATTAATTATAAAATAAATTCTTAAATTTTTGTATTTTTTGCAATTTTGTTACATATTTTAAAATTTGATAATTTTTAGAATAAGTTTAAGAATTTATCGGATTAATATATCATGCTAGTATTATCTTCTTTTTTATTTTTATGTTTTCAAACCTTTAATTAGCTATCTTCAAATTGTGAAATGAAATTTTTTACTAAATTAGTAAAAATTAAAAATAAATAAATAAAAAGTGATGTATAATACTAAAAACATTAGCATTTGTGTACTAATCTTAGAAATGAGCAAATCTTCCAAGGGACACCTAATCTTAGATTGCTTTTTTATTTTATTTTTGTAAAATTTAGTGTTTTTGGAGCAGCTTTATTTTTCTGTTTTTATATTTAAATTTTAAAAAATAAATATTAAAAAATATTTTTTAAAAATTATTATTTTTTATTTCTTTCGTATTTATATAAAAAAATTTTAAAAGCAAAAAATAAAAAACAACAAATTTTAATTTTTAAATACTTATTTTTATTTTTAAAAAATAAAAAATAGAAAATAATACCCAGCCGCAAAACAAAACAGAAACGAAATTCTGAGCTCACGGTAAAACTGAAAGGTCAAAAACCTCGTCGTTGTATTGGCGACAACATAAGTGCTAAACAACGTCTCATTCATCTGTGGTTTCCTAGTAAAATCTTCAATCTTTTCCACTTCTTTTTCCTTTTTTGCTCTTTTAGATTCTTTAGCCGTCTATCTTGGTGGTGATGATCGGAGAATTGGTCGGAAGGTCGCCGGAGCCCGACAGCGGCGTAGACTACATGGAACTTCTGAAGAAATTGGACCGTGAAGAGGTTTTGGAGGTTTTGTCTGAAGGGTTTTGCCAGCACTGTTTGGCTCTTTTAGAAAGTCGCATTCTTGATCACATCAAAGGTAAGATACCCTCTAAAGATTTCTTCTTTTTTGTTTTTTTATTTGTTCTTTTAGGTGTATTTGTTCTTTTTTTTCAAATATATGTTGTAGTTGAAATTTTAGTGTTAGTCTTGCACTAGAAAGTGAATTGTGCTTGCTTAGGATCATGGTAATTTCTTGTTTGTGATTAGTTCTATGAGATGAAGAAAAGGTCTTTCTTTGTTCCCTTTTTTATTTTTATTTAGTAATTTTTCTTCTAATGAAAATGAAATTATTAGGTTTAACTTCTTGTAAGGCAATATATTGTTTTTTATTATGTGATTTTATATATAGTTTGCAATCTTCATTGGTTGCTTTCTTTTGCAATTTTTTTTTTTTTATTATGTATAGGAATAGCTTCTCAATTTTGTAGACAATGTTTTGTCTTAATAATCTCAATTGTGATAATTTTACAAGAATTCTTTTTACCTCTATATATATGTTTCTGTTGCTTTTAAGGAAACTCTAATTAAAGGCAATATAGCGGGTCTAAAGCTTTCAATTTTGCCCTATTGTTGTGTTTAATTTATTTGTTGTTGTTCTTTCACTGAGTTTATGTTGGACTGAGTTTAGGTTTTTCTTTGAGAAAGCTTTCCTCTGGTTGATCTTTAAAGCTTTTATTAGTTTCTTGATTTGGGTGATGAAAGAAAATTTGAAGCTAATCATTCTTGTTTTATCCTTTTTGGCAGGAAAAAATAATAAAATGTCCTTGTCCGATTTTGGAACCAAAGAATCGAAAGAATTTCAGCCTGTTGATGCAGCATACATCTCTTTATCCAATCTTAATTCAGAATCTTTGTCTCTCAGGCAAAAAAGCCCTCTCTTGAGCTCTAACCAAACGCTTGAATCTGTTTATTCAGCAAGGCAAAATTGGCATAGTGCTAATTCTTTGCCTGTATCAGTAAACAGCCATCGGAATTCAGTTGATCATTTAGGTTCTGAAATATTGCTAAATGATGGACTTGCGGATCTATCATCTACAGTAGACAATGGTCTATCAGAGGAGCAAAAAGAGCAGATTAGGTTTTCAAAAGTTGGCAGGAAGAAGGATTTTGTTTGTATCGAGAGGGTCCATGGGAAGTCAACCAATATTCTTCAAGGGCTTGAACTTCATACCAAGGTTTTTAATGCTGAAGAGCAGAAGAAAATTGCTGAATGCGTCTACAAGCTACAGCTCATGGGCCAGAAGGGGCAACTTCAAGGTATGTATGACAACAAAAAGAACTTCAAGCTCAGGAACATCTGTTTGTCTATATTTTGACCAAGTATTTACTATTATCACTTGCATATCCCATATCAGCATGGAGTTAAGCACTTGAATTGATTAATTTAAACATTTGGCATGTCATAGAAATGCATTTAGTCTTTTTGTTGACATTTGGACACACCTTTTGTCTATATGTGTTTCACAGTTTAAGATAGCTATTTCTTTTTAGTTATAAGGATTGCAGAGTACAGGTTTTAGGAGGGGTATGAACTCTGAGATTTGAGAACTCAGACTGCTAAGGGTCCTTCAAAGCCATGATGGATTATAGGAAGAACTTTCATTTTCTAGATATTTAGAAATTTGTGACAACAAAATTGGGCATTTGGATGTTTATATTGTCATACCAAAAGGAATTTTCAAAAGGTGTCACTTCAGTTGTTCATCGTCATATAACAGGACTGAGTTAGTACCGAATCATCCATTAGTACCGAATCATCCATTAGTACCGAATCATCCATGAAAAGTATAGTCCATAAACCATGTAGGTGTTTTGCTGCATATTGGTACATTAGAATTGGTGCCAATTTAATGTTAGGGTATCACTTAGAGCACAACAGACAAATATTAACAAATCTTTTACATTCATTGGATAGATAATCATGCTATAATGAAATGCCTTTATATTGCGCTCTAGCTATTTGTTTTATATTTCCAACTGTGGTTAATTTATGGATACATTAATGTGGGTTAATAATGTATTAAAAGCAAAATATGGAAAAGGAAAAATAAAGAAGAAATATTGGTTGTGAGTATGAACTTCTATCATTCTCTCTCTTTTGTTATTTCAGCTGTTGAAACTTATTGCAACAGCATGTTTTATTGTTGAAAAATAAGTTAACAGTAATTTAACTATGCTTCATTTGTGTGGAAGAGGCTCAGTTTGATTGAATTGAAATAGCCAGGAGAATATCATGTAATTAGGCCAAAAGAGGGTCAACTTTTCTATATGTCTGTGCCTGCTAGACTTAATAGATCTACCACTTAATTAGCATTATCAAGTTTAATGTAATCATGCAGGAATTTATGTTTGGCATCAGTGCATTACTTATTGTATGCAATTTTTCTTCTTCATCTAGTTTTCAAACATACTTAACTGTACTCTTCATAGTTCATACTCATTTTAATTTACCCTTTATTTGATTAATGACAGAACGCACATATTCGGAACCTAAAAAATGGATGCGTGGTAAAGGACGTGTCACAATACAATTTGGATGCTGTTACAATTATGCAGTGGTAATTTTTCAACACTTAACTCTCTATCCTTTACTTTTTCACTATTCTTAACTTGGATATGAATTAAATATGTAAATTGGCTTGTTTGTAACCTTGCAGGACAAAAATGGGAACCCCCCTGGTATAAATAGAGATGAAGAAGTTGATCCTCTGCCACCTATTTTCAAGAAAATGATCAAGAGAATGGTCAGATGGCATGTTTTGCCTCCAACATGCATTCCTAATAGCTGCATTGTGAATATTTATGACGAAGGAGATTGCATCCCTCCTCATATTGATCATCACGACTTTCTTCGACCTTTTTGCACTGTCTCATTCTTAACTGAATGCAACATAGTTTTTGGTTCAAATTTGAAGATTGTCAGTCCGGGAGAGTTCTCTGGGCCTGTCTCCGTACCTTTGCCTGTTGGGTATGTCTTTTTGAATCCTCTCCAATGATTATTAATTGTTTCTTTAATTTTTATAATTTCTTTGTGCATCCTTCTCTATCAAATGATTCCACCTGCCCTTGGTGTTATCTCATTATTATACTGCCATTTTAATTAACGATGCTTCTTACTTATTGTTGCCTACAATTTGCAGATCGGTCCTAATTCTTAATGGTAATGGAGCTGACATTGCTAAGCACTGTGTTCCAGGAGTCCCAGCAAAAAGGTACTATACCTTAGCCACTTACAGCTAATCCCACTTAATAATATTACAACTTTTTCTCTTAATACTAATTGGCGATTCACTTTCATTGTTGCAGGATTTCCATAACTTTCAGGAAAATGGATGATAGCAAACTACCATACAAGTTCTTGCCTGATCCTGAGCTTTCAGGAATCAAGCCTCTTATATATTCTCCCTCAACAAGGTCACCACCATATCAACAAAGCCAACAGCAGAAGCCTCTTGGTTATCACTCCATCGTTAAGTCGCCAGTCCGGCAAAATAACAACCAGAATGGCAAACCAACAGCAAAGAAATCTGAAAATGGTAACACAAGTAATACCCTCTTCGTCATTGACACTGATGATTTTCCTCCGCTCGGCAGCTCAAATTCTTCAAACCGATTTAAGGCTAATAGAGCTGGATCAAAACAATAAATCCATTAGCCATTGATTTATTAACCTCATGTAACTGTTTCAATTGTTGTTTTATTGTACAAAATAAGACATCAGAGAATAAAATCGGATTTTTTTTTTTTTTTTCATTTTGGATCTATTTGATTGAAATTTTATATATCATATTTAGAAAGATGATGATTATTACAATAGGAAAAAGCTGCATTTCTTAGCAGAGTGGATCATGTTGATGCATGTAACCATTTTTGGTGCAGAAATAGCTTTGATTGTTATGAAAATTGTATTTTATTTTGCATATCTATCATACACATCATTCTGATAATTATTTCAGCTAACCATTTTCCAGAAACAAAAGGAAAGATAAAAACAAAAAAGGAAGAAATTAAGTTCCTTATCTTTTACAAAGACATCAGCTTCAGCTATATATGTAGGTTTTATGTTCTTTCAGATAGCTATGTATATATATGAAGATCATGGCTGACATTTGGAGAGGTTAAATGAAAAGCTACTGCACAGATAGAGAAATGGAAGTCTAGCTTTCATGGAAAAGCTAATAGAAACAAACTTCCAATTCTTTTTCAGAAATACATCTTTTTGTTTTTTAACTCGACTTTTATTAGAGTTTAAACTCGTAATCTCTTAATTATTAGATACATCTATTATTAATATTGTGAAGTTGATAATTTGTTTTAGTATGCCAAAACTTGAATTCTTGATTTTCTATATTACCAAACATGTAGCTAATAATTAAATTATTAGTCCAATGATAAATAAAATTACTTTCTAATTAAGTTATCAACAAAATGAAATTATATCTTTTTCAAATGGTGAAATTTCTCATTCCATTATACTTATTTTAACATTGCCTAGTCTAATTGGTTAATGATAAGACTCACGTTTGAACCCCTGTTTTCATATAATTACATTGAGTTGTAATATTTATCAGTTACATACTTGACAATTGTCATGTAATAATATTTGGTATTGTATGTAATATTTTTGAAAAAAAAAAATTATTTAATAAGCTAGATCAACCTTTAGATTTCACAACCGATTTAATTATCAAGCAACAAATTATAGTTGTGACAAAGACTTCCTAAAAAATTTTAAAAAAAAAATGTTGCCATACACAAGGAAGAGGCTGGCTGGCATTTGTACACAGGTGTAAACAAATTGTAATTTGTTTAGTGTGCGTGTTTGATGTTGAAATTAAAATATTTTCACCAAACTGCTTTTCAAATCCCTAAAAAATTGTCATAGTTTTGTGAAAGAGTTTGTTATACTCTTAACTCGTGTGTATTTATATTATTGTTTGAAAAAACTCTTTAGAATTTAATAAATCTCTAGTAATTTAACAAAAGAAAAATTACAAAAATATCAATCAGATGTGATTTGATTGGTTTTCTCATTCCCTTTAAGAGTGTGGAAAGTGAGAGGTCTCAAGTTCGAATCTTCCAAACCACAAAAATTTATCATCAATTTGGTGAGATATGTTAAAAGTAGTGTTTTTAAAATCAAACCGAACAATGAATTGGTCTCTTGATCAATTCACGATTCGACCGGTCCGATCGATTTTTTTTTTCTCTTATTTTTAATTTTTTTATGTCAAAATGACGTCGTTTTGACAGATCCGATTTTTTAGGCAACTAGACCGGATCAATGGCCGATTCTCAATTTAATCGATCCAACTGACCGGTCCGATCTGATTTTCAAAACTTTAGTTAAAGATAAATGACTACCCCTATTATATAGTTTACAATATTATTTCGGTTCATTATGCCTCTCTAATATATATATATATATATATAAAGCAATTAAAAATATTTTTAAAAATAAAAATATCATCAAATAATAAGCTCCTATTAAAAGTCAGTTTTTAGATTTATGTATCACATTAAATTTTTCTTTTTTATCTAATAAAAAATAGATTATCCACACAAAAAATTAAAAAATCATAAACCATAAATTTTTTTTTTTTATTTGTAAATTGACTCTAAGAATTGAATATAATCAATGTGTAAAAAGTAAAATTTACTTAATTAAGAAAAAATATAAAATTATAAACCAAAAACATTTCTTACTAATATTTATAATATGATTTTAAGAATTAAATAAAATTGATAAAGTAAGAATTGAAAAGGAAACTCACTTGATTACTAATTAAGCTACCCTTAATTAGGTTAATGAAATATTATATTATTATAACTTTAAAACAAGCCTTAGTGGAAACTGAATCGATTCTAGTATGAACTTTTTATATTCTTAATAATATTAATTCAAACATTTCAATTTCCTCAATGAGCTCTTTATTACAAAGTAATAAAACA
>CATKHJ010844520.1:0-18764 GCA_949750685.1 Vernicia montana
AGGTTTAAGTGTGTACCTTGAAAACACTTAGGTTTAAGTGTTAGTCATTGAAACACTTGTAAGAAGTTTGAGTGTGAGCTTGGAAACACTTGGGTTTGATCTTGCACCCGTAAAAGGATCGTTGATAGTAAAAATCTCAAGAAAAGTTTGAGGAGTGGATGTAGGCAAAGAGTTGGCCGAACCACTATAAATCTTGTGTTTGAATCTCTCTTCCCTATACTCTTATATTGTTGATTAATTGCTTATTTTTTTGAATGGTTTAGATATTCATATAAACTTAAAATTACTTATTTGCTTTAATTAATTGCTTCTGCTAATATTGTTTTAATATTCAAATTTTTCAAAGCAAAAGTTTTTAAATTGAAATTGATTTTTGAAAATCCTATTCACCCCTCCTCTAGGATTTGCCATACTTGGGCCAACACAACTTCCAACATTGAAGAACCTAATCTAATTAAAACTCTTAGAGAGAAGGCCACTAATATTTATGAAAAATGAAAAATACGTCACATAGGCACAAAACTCAGTGGTTGCCAATTGAACTTGCCTACACGCAATATGCACTGTGCCTCTGCAGAATGACAGGACTTCCTTCCCCATCTTCAGTGTTGCCATTAGCCACTTGTTATAATCTTACAACAGAAGATCAATAATATTATAGAGACTAAATTTATAATCTAACAGTGCTAAAGGTAAAGACACTGTTAGGCACCGATCCAGGTACTGAGAAAAGAATAAGTGATTGAATGACAATTATAGAATTAGAAGCCTGATATCAAAGCTTCATCATACCATAGTACCATAGGGAAGAGGCCTAAGGATGAAGGCAAAAAACCCACGCCAAGACCAAAAAAGGATACACAGAGGAAGATCCTAATAAAGGACAGAGGTTGCAAACAAGCTATTGGTTGTAGAGGTTTAGCCTAATCAAGCCCTTACCCTTCAAGTAGGGGGCCTAAAAGATAAACAATCCCACAAATGCTCACCAGAAGGGGTTGTCTAAGTTGAGAAAGCACCATGCAATACATAACAAAGATTAAGAAGCAAAAGAGAAAGAAGTAGAGGAAGAGCTTTTCCTTATCATCTTGGTGCAATTATGCTTAGGAGGAGCACAATAAGACCTCCATGTGAGGCACCATAAGACCTAGTGAAAGCTACGTGAAAAACAGTGAGACACAGGGACCTCTATATGAGAAACCAATAAGACCTAGTAAACTCAACACAAATAAGACCTAGTAAACTCTAGGCATAAGTCCATTTGAGGCATAATAAGACCTAGTGAACTCTAGACAAAGTCTGTTAGGCAAGCAAGTCCTATCATAAGGTGAGATAAGACCTATAGGTGAGGCCCCACAAGGCAAAGACCTCTTCGCAAGACACCTCAAAGACTTATAACAAGGCACCTAAAGTCCTCTCATAAGACGATTTAAGACCTCTATGTGAGGCTCCATAAGAACTTTCATGAGTCAAATTATCAAAGACCTCTTCGCGAGGCACATAAATTCCTCTAATAAGGGGAGATAAGACCTTCACACTAGGCTTCATAAGACCTTTCATGAGGCAAATAAAAGACCTCCTAGCAAGGCAAAGACCTCTTTGCAAGGTACTTTAAAAGGCATCCTAGTTAGGCAACCTAATAAGACCTTTATGTGAGGCAATGCTAAACCATTCCACAAACTAATACTTCTACGCGAGGCAAAGACCTTACATAATCCTCGCATTTAAGACCTGATGGTGAGGCAATGTTGTAAGACCTCCAATAGAGGGGTCATCTTATATGTTAACAAAGGAGCTAACTCTTTTTGATACAAAAAGTAAGACTCAAATTGATGAGACAACATTAATAAGACATTGGAGGGCACATACAAAACAATAATGCAACGAAGATCCAGATGAACAAGGCGAAGTTAATAAGACCTTGAAAGGCAAATATAAAGTAGAAATGTAATCAAGATCCAAATGACGAGGCAAAGTCAAAAAGACCTCAAAAGGAACACGCAATCAGACATCCTAATCAAAGACCTAGAGAAGGCAAAAGCCTTCACCCCGACAAGACGAGGCAATAAGACCTTCAAGGCACACTAAAGGAAAGCCAAACACAACTAGAATAAGATGCCAACTGAGCCAACATCGGGGTAAATCTAGAATCTAAAGAGTATAGGAGATGAAGTGCATTCAATCAGTCCAAACAAAAGCCCATGCACATGACGACAATGACTTCTCCTTTAGAGACAAGTAGAACATCAATATACAAACATCTATCAACTCTCAACCTGGGTCTCAAGAACACATCATCTCGAATCCAAAAAGGGCTCATCAAACATGCCACAAGAGTTACTGAAAGATAATAAGGATGAATTACCATGAGCCAAAAAAGGTATGTTAATGCGGAAAGTGAATGAAATGGAGAAAGTGAGTCATATTAAAGAAAGTTAACAAGAGAAAAAAAAAATCACTGAAGACACACTATGGTTATATATAAGACCTAATTAGTGCCTCACAAAAACTTAAAGCCTAACCTTTTAGTTTTTCAAAATTGTTTGTATTCATTGCATCTTTTAAAACCCCTAATAACTGCTCCTGAAATCCTAGGATAACTTCCACAATCTTCAAAGATGACCATTGTAGTGCTCAAGAAAACTGGCATGTACATAAAAGGAGTTACCAATGGGTTCGCCCTGCAAGATTTATCATATATCAGAAGACTCGGCACTTCGCTAACCACCCTCACGAGGGACTCCAGCAGATAATACTCTTGTTGTCACAAACTCAGTCCTTCGCACTAGCGGAGTAAAAGGGCCTTTGATAAGAACTAAAAATGACTAAATTAATTGAGCCATCAAGATCAAGCCTAAAACATGTTAGAGCTATAGATAACAGGTCTCAAACATACAAAAGTCATCAAGCTCAAGCTGTCAACAACCAGCAGGCCCAAGGCACTACAAACAAGCCTGCTTACACCTCGTCATTCAATGATTATCCAAGCAACAAGTACCTCGCGTAGAGCCATCTCGCCACATCAATACTTCACCTCACCACTAGACGACCTCACTCATCATAAAATGAGAGTTTGCACCGACACCTCCTCCAAACTTCGTGGGAAGGTAATCCTTGACACCTTTGAAAGACGAGATTCGAGTCAAATTAGTACAAGACTCTAAGACTGACAGCTAGACCTGCAGATGTATCATCATATTGTTCATCTATAGTATGACATGACAAAGACCCACTAATAAAAAACGACCACGTTGCCCACTCACTCCAATCCCTAAGGCGAGAACTTAGTTTAAATACACTTGCTCTCCTCGTAAAATAAGAGGCAAGAAAGCAATAGTAAACTTTAAACCCACTTAGATTTTCCAAACCTTTACTCCAAAAGATCAGTCATTGACTTAAGTATCGGAAGGCTCATGTCAAAGTAAAAATTTAGCTCTTTAATGTTTGTTTCCTATCATTTTCCCTTCTCTTGTAGGCCACTGGCTCAAATACAAAGCAATCCATCTTTCAATTGATCTAAGTCTAGCACCTCCAACTATAGTTTTGGTGATGGGTGGCCTTAAGGTCTGGGATCCACCAAGAAAAATCTAATCAAATAGTGATCAACATTAATAAATATGACATTTTAAAAACTTTCATAATACTAAATAAGGGTAATAATGTTAATTAAAATGACAAAATTAATAAGTGCATATCTTTTTGTTACTTTCCAACCATACATGCATAGACAATTTCTTTTTTTTTTTTTTTTTTGCCAAATTACATGCATAGACATGGCATGTGGGATTTACTTTCCATTAATACATGCATAAATATGGTACATGAGACTCACAAAAATTTAAATTTAAATTTTATTAACAGGAAAACCAAGATCTAAAAAATTAAATTGGCCCCTGTAATTTAAAAAAAAATCTAATTAAATTTCTGAAATAGTTTTACATATTACGAGATAGATCATATTAGTTTATTATATTGTTGAGAATCCATTAGCAGTGATGAAGGAGAAGCCATTTTAGGTAGGGTTGTAAATGAGTCAAAATGTTCGCGAGCGGCTCGGTGTTTGGCTCGATAAAAACTCGTTCGCATTCGGCTCGTTAAATAAATGAGTCAAGTTTGAGCCTTACTTTAAGGTTCGATCAATAAACGAGCCGAGCTTGAGCAAAATAAAACTCGACTCGATTAGACTCGTGAACAGCTCAATAATAAGCTCACGAACATGCTCGATTAATAGGCTCGTGAACAGCTCGATAATAAGTTTGTGAACAACTTGATTATTATTATTATTAACTTAATAATTTTGACATTCCAAAAAATATATTTTAATACTCTTATAAAATTTTTGGTAATTAAATTTGATTAAAATATATATACTTCTGATTAATATAATCTAATATTTTCTTATTATGTAATCTAATATTTAAATCTTTAAAAATATTTTTTTTATTAATTACTCCCTCCATTCCTTTTTTCCTTACGTTTTTTAAGGAATTTTTTTTTCCAAAATATCTATTACTTTAGGAAATCAATAAGATTTTAATTTATTTTTTTCAATTATATCCTTATTATTTACTCTATAATTAATATACATATTATCCATTACTCTATAATTAATAAGGGTAATTTAGTCTTCTTATTTTTGAAACTTAACGTAATTTATTATTTTTTAATTTTTGTGAAACAATAAAAAACGGACACATAAAAAGGAATGGAAGGAATAATATCTTTATAATACATGTAATGTTCAATTTTATGATTAGATTTTTTTTTACTAATTGGATACTTTTATTTTTATGTTAGTTTTAAGTATTTTTGTTATAATTATTTTATTAGAAATAAATATTTAGAAAGTTGAGTATTTTGATAAATTATAAACGAATTTCAAAATGAATCGAATTCGAGTTTAGCTGAATTATAATTTATTAACAAGCTGAGTTTGAGTCAAGCTTAAGTTCGGCTCGAGTTTAAACGAGTCAAATTTGAACATGATTTCAAGTTCAATCCAAAACTCGAGCTCAGAAAAAAAAATATTGAGCCGAGTCTGAACATGTTAAAACTCGGTTCAGCTCAGCTCGATTACAACCTTAATTTTAGAGTGGAGCAAAACCTGAGAAGGAGAATATATATATATATATATATATATATATATATATATATATATATGATTTTTTTGAAATACGTGAACATAATAATACTATTATTTTATTTTCTACACGCTCTAATTGGTGAAAGTGCATGGAAGGTATTGGAATTTGGGTCAAATTCAATGAGAAATAAAAAGATGACAGATGACGTAAAATTAAGGTATGCGTCTGTACCGGAGCTAAAAATATAGGGTGTAGTAATTATTAGTATAACTATTACTAGTTACATGTGTAATAGTTAAATTGTTAATTTTATTTGATAAATTAAAGGTAATAGATAAGTTATTAATATGATTAACTGAGTTTTATATAAAATATTAAATTTTTTTTAATGAAAAAACTTAATTTAAAAAAAAAAAGATATTTTCACAATTTTTTAATAACTAAAGCAAATTATATATATTTTTTTAGAAAAAAAAACTATCATATTTTAATGAATAAAATAATACTGTCACGTCCCGAACTCGAAGGCACGTGACCGGCACTAGGGAACGAGAAAGTTTAAGGCTTCCAGAACTCGTAGTAAGCCTGACTCTTCACTAAACCAAAAAATAGCAATATGACAGCTGTAACTGTCACAAATCAAGAGCTATGGGTCTACCTATTAAGTAGAACCTGTGCAAAATATCAAATCAAGCCTCTCATGGCTATAATCTCGATCTTATCAACATTCTCATCAAATTACCACAAGGTTCATCTTTAACAGAATATTACAACATCCATAATGAGGAAACTTAGCTATCCTCTGAACTCAACAATTTAAACAATTGAACCACTAATACAGAGTTTTAGAAAATGAAAATAACAATGCGGAGTTCTAAATTTAAAATACAAAACAATAATATTAATTACATAACTGAGTAATAAAATAAAATCCACTGCCGAAGAATGATGGTAGGAATAATCGAATAAAATTTACTTTTCAAGCTCAACCTGCAACCTGGGAAAAATGTTGAACAGGAATGAGTATTCGACTCAATGAATTATATAGTTATCAATATAACGTGCCATTCGAATGCTGAAAATACTAGTGCATAATGTCATTCAATCAAGCAATCACATAATCATTCAAGGATAGGAATCAGTTCACATGAATCATACTAAACCTCAATATGGGGAGCCGACCCCCCACCTTAGCTCTCTGTGTCCAACTGATATTACTTTTAAAATTCAATACATAGGGTACCAGCTGTCCCTGGCCGAAACCATATAGCGACCCCACTGGTAGCAGCGAGCGATGAGCAAGCTCCTGAGCTGTCATACACCAGTCAAAGCTCATCCATCATATATCATATTCACATTCCTAGTGATCCCTGTGTCATCCCAATTCTATCCAGCATTCACAATAATTATGCAACATATAATTAATAAATCATTCACATACATGTGCCAGAATGCTCAATAATTACTCATAGTGCATATTTATATATATAACATCCAAACAATCAATGTATGAATGCAATTAAAACATTAATTAAATAAAAAGGAATAGAAAATTATATTAAGCTATATAACTCACAAACTAGACAGATCTCCAATTAGATCTCTTCAAGCGTGACATCTCGCAACTGGAGAGACGCCTGATACACAATTACTGCATAACAGAATATATTATCAGGAATAGAATTTAATTACAATTAACTATCTAAATTCAAAATAATCCCGATACACTGAAATAAACCATTATGATACTAAATTAATCATCAATGATAAATTTCGGACTGTCGGACGGACTCATCGAAGAGTCGCCAAAAAAGTCATCGGAAAATATCAACGGTGTCGGATAGCGGCGAAATTGGTGTCAATATGTTCGTATCGAAGCGTGGATACCGAAAATATGCACCATTCATTTTTACTCGCCGGAGAATTGCCGAAAAACGCGTCAGCAGATCCAAAATTACACCGTATTTAGGCGAAAACTCAAACGTTCGCCATAATTTGTAAATGAGATACCGAATCGAAGCTTACGAGATAAGGAAATGAACGGTATGAGAATCGTCAGAAACGGAGGTCGAAAAGTCAACGAAATAAAGCTCAAAAGGATTATGGCCGACGGACGTTCTGGCGGCGCGTGCGGCGGCGGACGGTGACCGGCTTGATGCTGTTAGAAGCGTCTCCTCCTCCTTTTTCCAATGGTCCAGCGCATGTCAGAATTCGACGACCGGAAGGCTGCGTTTGAACTAAATTTCTAACTTTTCTCTCTCTCTCTCTACTATCTCTCTCTCTCGCCGCTTCTCTGCTTCTCTTTCTCTTTTTTTTTTTTTTTTTTGACTTTTTCTGCTTCCTTATCTTCTTCTTTAACTTTCTAATAATAATAATAATTAAATCTAAAAATTAATTTGAATAAATTTAACTTTTTAAATAATTAAATTAATTAATTAATTAATTTACTTTACTAAAATATATACCCAAATAATAATAATAACCATAATAACTTTAAACTATAACATATAATATTTACTTTAATTTTATAATTTCAAATAATAATAATTTGATTTACTAATTAATTTACTTAAAATTTAATACTAACATTAAAATCAACATTTTCTCAAAAATTTTGAAATAATTCTTTTAATTAAAATAACAATTTAACATAATATAAACTTACAATTAAATAATTATATTTCCATACAAAAATAAGATTTTTAAAAATAAATAAAAATTCAGGTCATTACAATCTTTCCCCCTTAAGAAAATTCGTCCTTGAATTTTCAAACCCTTGCAGACACTATAAACTCAAGCTAAACTTCTCCACTACGCTTCTACTGCGCATTCTTATATATTACCTTGAGCACCACAATTGAAACTCATATCTGATATCACAATTGAAACTCATATCTGACTCTAACTCTCATAAATGCGCCAAAACACATACCATAAAAATCCATCAAACAAATCGTATAATCCTTCATTAACTCATAATAATCTGGCTATGTCAAGTATCATAATAAATCTCATCTCTAAGATCAATTATATATAGCAAGGCCCCAAATGTTAAATAACTCTGAAAATTCTCATTCCTTAATATCTTTAACTGTCACTCCAATATCTCATTTATAGTCAATGATTACTTAGTACTAAATCTTCAAAATTTTTATAATCTAAAATCACAATCTCCAATCAACTATCTTCTTGAATTCATTTACATTTGATATAAACCTCAAATATATATATTAATTCTCTTAAATCCACATTAGAATTTCTCCTCAAAACATGATTACATTTATCATAATCATCTATAAGATCTTCTCATATTCATTTTCTTTTTTAAATTCCACTAACTCATAAGCTCCTCAAGATTTAATATTATAGTCCATTCTAATACATTTTGATGTGCTGATCATTTATCCTTAAACATCATTCATCCAGAAGGACTCTGATTCATTTAAAAGTATTTTCAAAACTATTTGATTTCCAAAATCATTCAGAAATTGTTTGTAAAAATCAAAGCATTTATCTTTTGTTTTAGAACTTAAGATACTATGTCCAGAAGGGATAGACTAATGTGCAACCTTAATGCAATGGGTGATGGGACTCATGATGCATTACCAATGATGTGTGACTCTATGATGCAAGACCCAATGCATATGTAGACAGACAAACTGGACACAAGTATGAAGCTCCAAAACAATAAGCTTCCCAATACAACTTTTAGAACACACTTAAAATTATTTATCATTTTCAAATCAAGTACATCATCAAATCAAAACTAAACATTTACTACAAAAGCATTTAAAAGGTCAAAATTTAATCATTTTAAATCCTTAATAGATCAAAGTCCTCATGGATTTTTAAAAATCACAATCACCTCATCCATCAACTTACAATCGAAAACCTTATATACTCACTATTAGCATGATTTCGATATATTCTCATTTCACTAAAGTACTTACCCTTCTTAACACTCTTACTGAGCCTTATACATATAGAAGATTTTCTGTTACTGAAGAATTGCCACTAGCATCATTTGTCCTCTCATTGCAACCCATAAGTCTGAAAAGAGTCGTCGATTCCATCGTGCCAATAAAAGCATACAATACATATACATAACTTAAATAACAACAATGACAACTCATATCATATAGGTAACACTAAATTTGAGGCAAAAGAGACTTAACAAGACGAAAAGGAATCCTATACTCCGCATGTTAAGAAAACTTAAACCATCTAGGACTTTCTCAACTCAAAACATACTAGAGGTCGTAGAACCTTTGCTCTGATACCACAATTGCCACGCCCTGAACCCGAAGGCACGTGACCAGCACTAGGGAACGGGAAAACTTAAGGCTTCCAGAACCCGTAGTAAGCTTGACTCGTCACTAAACGACAAAATAGCAATATGACAGTTGTAACTGTCACAAATCAAGTGCTATGGGCCCACCTGTGCAAAATATCAAATCAAGCCTCTCAAGGCTATAATCTCGGTCTTATCAACATTCTCATCAAATTACCACAAGGTTCATCTTTAACAGAATATTACAATATCTATAATGTGGAAACTTAACTATCCTCTGAACTCAACAATTTAAACAATTGAACCACTAATACAGAGTTTTAGAAAATGAAAATAACAATGCGGAGTTCTAAATTTAAAATACAGAACAATAATATTAATTACATAACTGAGTAATAAAATACAATCCACTGCCGAAGAATGATGGCAGGAATAATCGAATAAAATTTACTTCTCAAGCTCAACCTGCAACCTGGGACAAATGTTGAACAGGAATGAGCATTCGACTCAATGAATTATATAGTTATCAATATAACGTGTCATTCGAATGCTGAAAATGCTAGTGCATAATGTCATTCAATCAAACAATCACATAATCATTCAAGGATAGGAATCAGTCCACATGAATCATACTAAACCTCAATATGGAGAGCCAACCCCCACCTTAGCTCTCTGTGTCCAACTGATATTACTTTTAAAATCTAATACATAAGGTACCAGTTGTCCCTGGCCGAAGCCATGCAGCGACCCGACTGGCAGCAGCGAGCGATGAGCAAGCTCCTGAGCTGTCATACACCAGTCAAAGCTCATCCATCATATATCATATTCACATTCCTAGTGATCCCTGTGTCATCCCAATTCTATCCAGCATTCACAATAATTATGCAATATATAATTAATAAAACATTCACATACATGTGCCAGAATGCTCAATAATTACTCATAGTGCATATTTATATATATAACATCCAAACAATCAATGTATGAATGCAATTAAAACATTAATTAAATAAAAAGGAATGGAGCATTATATTAAGCTATATAACTCACAAACTAGACAGATCTCCAATTAGATCTCTTCAAGTGCGACATCTCGCAACTGGAGAGACGCCTGATACAAAATTACTGCATAACAGAATATATTATCAGGAATAGAATTTAATTACAATTAACTATCTAAATTCATAATAATCCTGATACGTTGAAATAAACCATTATGATACTAAATTAATCATCAAGGATAAATTCCGGACTGTCGGACGCACTCATCGGAGAGTCGCCGAAAAAGTCATCGGAAAATATTAACGGTGTCGGATAGCGGTGAAATTGGTGTCAATATGTTAGTATCGAAGCTTGGATACCAAAAATATGCACCACTCATTTTTACTCGCCGAAAGATTGCCAAAAAACGCGTCGGCAGATCCGAAATTACACCGTATTTAGGCGAAAATTCAAACGTTCGCCATAATTTGCAAATGAGATACCGAATCGAAACTTACGAGATAAGGAAACCAACGGTATGAGAATAGTTGGAAATGAAGGTCGAAAATTCGACGAAACAAAGCTCGGAAGGATTTTGGCCGGCGGACCTTCCGGCGGCGCGTGCGGAGGCGGACAGCGACTGGCTTGATGCAATTGGAAGCGTCTCCTCCTCCTCTTTCCAACGGTCTGGCGCGTGTCATAATCCGATGACCGAAAGGCTGCGTTTGAACTAAATTTCTGACTTCTCTCTCTCTCTCTCTCTCTTCTTTTTTTTTTTGACTTTTTATGCTTCCTTATCTTCTTCTTTAACTTTCTAATATATATATATAATAATATTAATAATACTAATAATAATAATAATAATAATAATAATGATAATAACAATAATATTAATATTAATATTAATATTAATAATTAAATTTAAAAATTAATTTGAATAAATTTAACTTTTTAAATAATTAAATTTATTTATTTATTTATTTATTTTATTAAAATATATACCCAAATAATAATAATAACCATAATAACTTTAAACTATAACATATAATATTTACTTTAATTTTATAATTTCAAATAATAATAATTTGATTTACTGATTAATTTACTTAAACTTTAATACTAACATTAAAATCAACATTTTCTCAAAAATTTTGAAATAATTCTTTTAATTAAAATAACAATTTAACATAATATAAACTTACAATTAAATAATTATATTTTCGTACAAAAATAAGATTTTTAAAAATAAATAAAAATTCAGGTCATTACAAATATTATAAGAAAATAAAATAAAAATAAACTTTCAATCAATTATATTTTACAACTAAACAAAATTAAAAAAAAAAAACAAATCTCTTGTTAAACAATTTTATAAATGAAATTCAAATTAAAAAAAAAAAAATCAATTCCATAAAAAAGAAAAGAAATTTTCTTTTTCATTTTTAATAGACAGTCACGTCTTTTTTTTAAGCGTTTATTTTTGTTACATGTTTTTATTATAATTTCTCATAAGTTAATGAATTAAAATTTAAATGAGAGTAATTGTTAAGAAGTTTAAACATTAATTTTAGTATCTAAAAATTTACCAAATAAAGTTAAAGAGAATTATAAGAGTAACACTTAATCCCTTTTAACCCCAATATAAATGCATAAAAAAAATATTACGGGGATTTAATTGAATTTTTTTTAAATTACAGGGGCTAATTTAGTCTTTTAGCGGAAAATAGGAAAAGCCCTCTACGGCTCTGCCTCGTTTTAGGCGTGTCAAAAACTGAAGGGCCTAAAGGAACGACGGGTAGTTGGGACTTGGCAGTATCGATCATGTCATTATTATTATTATTATTTTAATTTTTTCTTAAATGACGTTACTTCTTTTTAACCTTTGAAATTTACAAAAACAGTGTACTTATAATATGGCATAACATCAATTACAATTTTATTAAAAACTGATACACAGGGAGAAATTAAAAAAAAAAAAAATGTAATTTTGAATTTATTTTCTAAAAAAATAACCTTAATAAATACGTAAATTAATTTGAAGATGTCACTTACCAGAGTTAATTTTTTTTTTCTAGCTAAAATTTTATTAACATGTTAATTGTTATCAAATGCATGCTAATTTTTCAAAACATTATGCAAATGGTGTTTAAATGAGGTTTTCACTAGACTTGTTTGTGGTCTGAGTTCGAATTTTAATTAATGGTGAAAATTACAAATTGATTGGATCAAATTTTATAAAATTTAAATATTTTTTAAACTCAAGTCATGAACGATTTTATTTAAAATTAATTTTATAAGGATATTTGTCATGGGACCACCTCTGATTCTGAAGGACCCACTTTTTACTAATATAACATACATCAGTTCAAAATAAGATACTACCATGAAGTCATCTTTTACTGTTATACACTCCATAGTCCATAGTCTATATATAATGAATTAAGAATTCATAGCTATCTTCATCAAGACTGAGTCTGCCATTTCAACACTGAGAGAGAAAGAGAAGATGGAGCCAATTGCAAGAGTATCATCGATTTTTATATACCCTATAAAGTCATGCCGTGGCATCTCTGTTTCTCATGCTCCACTCACTCCTACTGGTAAAACCAACAGTTCCCATTTCTTTGATTTTTCTTTTTTCCATTGCTGGTTCTCCTTCTTCTTTGTTTTTCTCTATAACCCAGTTGATTTTTTTTTTACTTATCTCTTAGATATATACATGGTCTTATCATATTTTTCATCTATTTGTATCCCTTTATCAGTTTCTTGAATTAAATTATAATCTGCTTACTTCTGGGTTTTTATTTATTCATATATTTTTTTTAGAATTTGAACATGGGAAAATTTATAAGCAGAGAAAGAATATGATATGTTCAATTGTGATAAATTATGGATAGTGAATGAATTTGCTAGATTTTGTAACTTGAGATCAGTGAAAATTGCTTCTTTGTCTCAACACTTTAATTGTTTTGGCTAATACAAATTGATTGTTCTTATCATTTGTATTCCTGGATAATAATTTAGATGCACAAATTACTAACAACTTGTCATGTGGATTGGGATAGAAGTTGGTAATGAAATTGTCCTTAAAAATAGCTGAATCATTGGTTGTGTAACAAGTGAATCCATAAGGGGTGTTTCAAGTTAAAAACATAAAACTCTGTTAATGTTAGGAAATCAGTATAAAATGCTATTATGATTATGAAATTTCAGAAATAGTAGTAACTATGCACTGCTTGAAAATTGAAATAACCATTGAGTTTGTGAATTATTTGTGCAACATTAAATTGGTTTAAGCATACGTAGAGTAAGATTCACTTTAAATTCAACTCCAAACTATAAGAAAATTTATGTGGACAGATATAGATTTTGTATGTAAATACAAGTGCCACTATCTATTCCATATCCACTCTACTAGTGCAGGAGATTTTCTTGAATTTGCAAGTTGAGACAAAAGTTGTAAATTAATGGAAAAATTACTAGTATTGAGCATATTGACTTTTTGCTATCTAATTGCATTGTTTGAGTAATTCTCAATTGATAAAGATCTTATCCATCTATTTTTAGTGTTTGGACCTGCAAACATAGTTTCAGTTTTTTATTTTTCATTTGAAATTTTTTTGTATGTGTTTGGATATACAGGATTCCGATGGGATCGAAACTGGTTAGTTGTGAATTACAAAGGGAGGGCATATACCCAAAGAGTTGAACCAAAGCTTGCTCTGGTTGAGGTAGAGCTGCCACAAGAGGCATTTTTGGATGGTTGGGAACCTACTAAGAACTCCTATATGGGTAATAGCACTATTCCATTTTATTTTTTATTTATTCTTTTAAATTTTTTCTTATCTTCTGTTTAATGAAAATGAAGAGCATAATCTTCAAACATTGTGTTCTTTGAGATCTTACTGGTAGTTTCCTGTCTCATTTCTAACTAAATGAAGTTCATTCTCCTTCTTTATATCTATTAGTAAGCAAAATTATTTTCCTATAACTTATTGCCATTGCACATAGAACTGTTGTAGAATTGAAGAACTTTGCTGAAATACTTTAAATTTCCACATACTTGCATGCTATGACCATCATTTAAAAAGCTTCTTGCCTTGCATTTATTTATATAAGGAAATGAGCCAAGGAAATAGTACATATCATTTGAATAGTTTGAGTACCAAGTGAAGATTTCATGATCTTCAAGGTTGTGCATTATTGAAGACTATGAACACAATGCTGGAGCCTTTTCCCATGGAAGGAAATTTCGTCATCTCTAATTTGGTATAAATAGCTATGGTTAAGGTTAAAAGCCATTGATTGTTGATGGCCTATGCCTTTTAGCTTTTTGCAACTAATAAGAGAAATAATCTCTCCTAGTCGATTCTTTAGTAGTAATTTACATGCACTGCTAAAGGAAGAAAAAAGAAGAAAATAATGTGCATCCTTCTCATGTTATTCATTAATCAAGTTCTTGACCTTCACTTTATGTGATTTCAGCTATGACCCATTATTTATTAACTCTTTCACAGTAATCAAGGCTCCTGGGATGGATGTGCTTAACATACCATTGACAAAACCACGTGAAATAGCAAATGGTGTCTCAGTGTGGGAATGGTCTGGCTCTGCATTGGATGAGGGAGTTGGAGCTGCAAAATGGTTTTCAGATTATATTGGGAAACCCAGTCGATTAGTGCGTTTTAATGCAGGTTAGGTTCTATTCGGGTGCATTTTTTAATAATAGGACATCAAATGGACTAGTTAGAGGAATTTCTCAAGTCTGAAGAGTATTTTAGGTAGAATGTAATTGGAACAAAAATATTTGGATACTATTGAAGACTGGTTGGCACAGGCCATATTTCAACAGAGTAATTTTCTTTTGGGCATATCTTATATATGAACCCCGGTTTAATGGTGAATGCTTTTCTAAATATTTATTTTAATCACTGCTGCAGCATCAGAAACTAGACCTGTGGATCCTAATTATGGTCGTGGACACAATGTTATGTTTTCTGATTGCTTTCCATACATGCTAATATCTCAGGTTAGCCAACTTGTGATGTGAATTATAAGTTATCCATGCTTTTTATGTGAATCTCAGGTCTGAATCTTGTTAACTTACCTTTTGTAGGGATCATTGGATGGACTAAATAAGCTTCTCAAGGAGCCTGTTCCAATTAACCGATTCAGACCCAAGTATCGATTCAAACCATGCCACATCTATTTAGCTTAGTTAAAAGAATCCAATTTTTATTTAAATAAGTTTTAATATCAGTGCCCTGTTTCTAGGCCTCGAGTAATATCCAAATATTGTTCAATGCTTAAGATTCAGATGTTATTAGATTTCCTTAATAATTTTTCATCAGCAACAGTTTCCCTCCTTCCAATTTTGATTGCACCATATACAGGGTTTATAAAATCTCTTAAATTGTTTTCTTGTGTATCACAGCATCCTTGTTGATGGTTGTCAACCATTTTCTGAGGACTTGTGGACAGAAATCAGGATAAATAAGTTCACATTTGAAGGTGTCAAGCTATGCTCTCGATGTAAGGTATAAAAGCTTTCCTTTCTGCACCATCTGCCCTTCTTATGAAAGTCATATACGACTAGCATTTTATAAAAAGATGATTATATACAAGTTAGCATGGGTTTTTAATCATACCAACATGGTTGTTTAATCATATTGTCATTATTTAAACAAATAAAAAATGCTGTTTTTTGTGACTGCTTTTGCTAGATTAGTATTTTTGGCTGCCTTGAAATTTGAAAGTTGACAATAAAAATTTGGAATATAACTTGCATTGGATGAAGACAAAGATGAGGTGCTTTCTGAAGCATCGAGGCTGACAAGTAAGATTGTGATTGTGATTGTGGACAGAAATGGAAGAGTTTTTGACTTGTTCTCCCCGTGCCAACATTTCCACTAAGATTTACAGAACAAAATTATTTGTCTGATGATTCTATTGTAGCTCTAAAGTGGTAGAAGGTGAGGAAAAAGATTTACATAGCGGATCCCAACTAGTTTGCCCTAATTGGATATCCTAGCCTCTGTCTGCAGCCCTTCTATTGCATGATTGCTCATGATCTTTCTCGTTTGGCCATGCTAACTAGAATTAATGTTGCAAAGTTCAAATTTATAAATCTTAAATGTTCATATTAAAATTAGGCCGTCAGTTCTTTTAGTTATTCTTCATGCATCGTCTATAATTCTGAAACAAGGACCTCAGTATTTCACATGTTTCTTCATGTTGTATGTTCTAATGTTTAGAAGGTACCTTGTTTGTCTTACAGATACCTACAATTAATCAAGACACTGGAGTCGCAGGGTCAGAGCCAAACGAAACTTTGATGAAAATCAGGTCTGATAAAGTTCTTCGTCCGAATAAGAAACAACAGGGAAAGGTGAGATCTATATACAAAACTCTAAACCATGTCTTATAGTAGACACCATTGATACAAAATAATTATGTAAAATGTTACTGCAGATTTACTTTGGGCAGAACTTAGTTTGGAAAAACAATAATGGAGGAAAAGGGAACATAGTTAACGTGGGAGATCCTGTTTTTGTTCTCAAGAAGGTCTCTTTTGCAGCTGAAGCTGCTGCCTGAACCATGTTAGAATATTATTCAAACTTTGTAGAATATCTACTTGCATAACTAATAAGATCTGCCCCATGTAGCAATGAAATAACTAAAGAGGATGTTTTCAGCTGTTTCTCTTCATTCCAACAGTTGATAAAATAAATTTGCTCAATTTTACTTAATTTTTTTTAATTGATTAGTTACATGAATTTTTAAGATTGTATTAATTTTAGCTTTTCACATCCTTAGAGTTGAATATAATTAAATTAAAAGTAATTTTTAATTTTAAATTACAAGAGAAAAAAAAAAAAACAAAAATCTCTCATTGTAATTATTTTTTTTTTAAATCCCAGAAAATTAATACTAGATTTTCTCTTATATTTTTTTTTACATTGCAAACAAGATAAATTATTATGTAGGACATGAGCATGTTTTCATGTGTGATTAGAATGGAGATACACTCATATGATTTTACTTTTATATGAGTAGGAGTAGCATGTTTATGTTCTACCTAATAATTTCTCTGCAAATAAAACCACATTCAAAATCTTGCTATCAAAGTAGAAAAATTCTTACCTACACTGGGTGTATGTTCCCACCTATACACCAAACCGATAGATGATTGACACATATTCATTAGTTTAAATAATTAAGTACGTGTCAATCATTCAATGTCAAAGTGTAAAACACTCATACATACGTGTCACTTTCTTATTTGTTGTGGTGTATACACTCAGTGTAGGTAAGAATTATCCATCAAAGTAAATCCTTAAAAAAAAAAAAAAAAAAGGAAAAAAGGGACAATTGCATCTTTCTTTGAATCTTTTAATAAAAGGTGAGTTGTGTTTGTCTTTGAGTATCAATGGGTTTTTTTTTTATTGTTATTATTATTTTATTTTATGAAAAAGGTCGAAGAACCTAAATTAAAATTTATTTTTTAATCAAAATTTATTATTAGAGGTTTTTTTTTTAATCTTTTATCCTTATTATGAATTTATTCATATAAATATTCCCTAAGAAAAATCATATAAATACATATAATTAATATTATGTAAAATGATATTATTTAAATAAAAAGATCATTGTAAAAATTAATTTTGTTTGATTTATTAAAATAATCATCCAAAATTATCAAATTACATTACATAATTTAAAGATGTACTAAGAAATTATTAAACTTATATATATGTTTTTGCATGTATACACACATATTTATATACATGAATTTATTATCAAATATATTTAATCAATATTATATTATTATATTTAAAAAATAATTTGTTAAATTAATTGGTTTAATTACTTATTAGTTGTTGTAATTGGCATTAATTGATCTAAAATCAATTCAATTCACATTTTTAAACTCGATGAAGTGACAACGAATGGTGAATTTCTTTTCATAGTTTTAAGTTACATATATACTAGACCTAGCAAAAACCCTAGCCGTCTCTCATTCTCATTTTCTCTCTAGTTTTCCTTTAAGTTTTTTTCTTGAACCACCGCTGATCTTCTCTTTTGATTGGCGGTGGTTCCAATATCTTATGTTAGAGTTGATATGAATAGTCTCATCCATATTATTGTTATCACATCCACCACCGGCTTCACTTATTCATTTTCTACTTACGCGTCCTCCTTTACCATTGCTCGATGCTCCTTCTGCTCGATTTCGATCTCTACCTCCTTGTTTCCGCCGTCGCCTCTCCATCTTCGTTTTTACCATATGCTTGTGGATGGGTTTGTGCTTACTGCTGTTAGGGTGATACTTTTCATTTTATTATTTTGTGTTAGATTGTTTTTTATTTTTTATGTTATTTTGTCTTCTCTTGTTGGAAGTTTTGTTATGT
>CATKHJ010844575.1:0-12268 GCA_949750685.1 Vernicia montana
GGCATATTATTGTTATTGATATAACCCAATGTTGATAATTGTTATTCCATGAATATCCAATTGCTGAGTTTTCCATCCTTTTCTTTCGAGAACCCACAGGTATAAATATACTTCATAATCTCATTAAGTTGAAGGCTTACCCCTCTTCAATTGTGGTTTTGAGGTGCTAGAGTTGAGGAGGATAGATTGATTGGTGATAGAGCTTCTTGACTTTTCCCTCACAAGAAGCGACATTAATGTATTGTTTGGATTCTTTATATTATTAATTATTATATTTGAATGTTCATCTATAGTGCTCTATAGTAAAATGTTAAAGTGGTAGTATAGATAGAATGATTATCTTGGATGATTTTCATGTATTATTTTGCTTTTGTTCATTATGGATGATCGTTAAGTTTGATCCTTGATCTATAGTGAACAAAGGAAGGGTTATGTATGGAATGATGGTGTTGCCTAATATGAATGATGGATATTGATATGAGATGAGTTTCCAAGGTTTATTATATGATTGTTATTACTGATCAAGGGTAAATGTTAGATGGTTCTACGAGTGTTTGGTGGTCTTAAATCTACTTATGCCCTAGGACCGTCATACCATGGAAGTTGGGGTGTGACAAAGTGGTCTCTTAATTCCAATACTAATAGATTTTCAAGTAGCATAATGTTTGGTTCTACAATATTTCTTAATTAGTGCTACTACTATGGTAGTTAACAAATGAGTGATGAAGTGCAACATGCATGGAACACATCATGAATTTAACAAATTAGGCATGGAACAATGCTCAAATAGCACTAGTTGGCCATTATATAATTTTTATTTTCAAAATGTTATAATCAGTAAAAGAAAAGAAAGAAAAGAATCCAGATTTTGTAGTATGTGTCTGTATATATATATTATAGTTAACAAGAAAATTAAAAAAATATCATAAAAGAAAATAAATATAAAGAATTAAAAAAAAAAATACCTTAATAGAAATTGAGATGGTCTTCTTGTAAAATAGTCTTCTATTGGAATGTAAATTAAAAAAAATATATATTTGAAGATTTGGAGTTGTTAGATTAAGAAGTTTGATGTAGGAGATGAGTAAAAACATTATTATGTTAATATGAAGAATATATAAAATTATAAATATTGTCTAACCCTAATCCTAATATCACTTATATATATAATATACTAATGGTATTTATGAAATTATATATTAATGGATCCTCTCAGAGTTGGCCGGAGATGGGGATTTGCGGGGAGTATAAGCCGCATTCTCGTTAATAGAGAAAAATTACATTCCATCACCGTCAAAAAAGAAAACGAGGATTCCCATCTTATTTAGAGCGAATTACGACAAAAAAGGGAGAATCCCTCCCCATGCCATCACTACCCAAAATAAAGGTACAAGTTATGATCCCGCATGTCTTGATCCATTTACCACTTCTTCTAATTATAACTAATGGATATTATATATATAGTAATTTATATTTAACTTATTGATAAAACATATATATTTGACTTCTTATTACACTTTGTTTATCAAAATGAGTGTGCTATGCTTTCTATATGTTGGCTTGATTTTAACTAAAGACTATTATAAATGTTTAAGTAGTATAACAAGAATTGGGTTGGTGTAGTTTATAGTATTTTTCAAGCCAAATTGAAAAATTTTAGTGTAATATTTTTTCAAATCAAATCAAGTATAAAAATCACATCAAATTAAATCAAAATATTACGGTTTGGAGTTATTTTTCTTTATCTATCAAGTAAATTAAATAATGGATATAATCAATCATAACATAATCATCCAAAATTAAAAGAAAAATTATAAATAATTTTAACAAACTTTAAGATAAATAAATAATTAGATAAATAAAGAGTATATATATATATATATATATATATATATATATATATATATATGGTATATGGTATATAAATAATTTAACATATATTTTATTTAAAATAAAAATATAATTAGATAAATAATATATAAAAATATTGTTTGTATTTATGTATGTAAATTTATAGTTTGATTTGATCTGCTAAAAATTAGAAAAAAAATCAAACAAACCAAAATTTATTATTTTTAAAATAAAATAAAATCATTTAAAATATTAAACCAACACTACTAGAAATAATCCTGCTTGGCCTATAAAAATAACTGTTTTGTTCATGTGTGAATGGTTTAATTCTAAACTCAATTTGGGTACAAAAGTCTATCCAGAATATAAGTTAGTCGAGGTCAATCAAAAACGAAGGTTCAATAAGTATGAGTCATTTGTTCTCGCAACTCAGGCGTGTCAAATGTATTACTGTCAAAGCCCCAGTCTGAGACGTGATAGATCTGATTGGCTTACTGTTTGTAAAATAAAAGCACGCGCTGAATATAACATGCCTAATATTATATATATATATCATCTGATGTCATTGTTCGTAGCACAACTGCTTTTCAAGAAGATGACATTGATGATCATTATATAGCAGTGGAAGGTGATGGTGAATCTGAAAATTTAATAGATCCCAATGGTAGCTACATCGAACTGGTAGATGAAGATGACCATGAAGAAGAGAAAGAAGAAGAAATAGAATCAGAAGAATTTACAGATGACACTGATGAGGATGAGTTGGAATTAGATGATACTGATAGTGAATAATTGCAATTATGTAAATAAATGGGTATAATCTAAAACAATATTTTCAGTATTGTTACGTTAATTTCCTTTCTGCATTATTATTTAAAACATCGAAATGTTGTATATAATTGTATGTGTTACTGTATTGTATTGATATGTAAAAATATTTGTGCCCAGATGGCTAGAGGACCAGCAGATGAGACTGTAGGTGGTCGTGGTTGAGGCAGACCACCGGCGGCACCTGGGAGGCCTTCCTGCCGACGAGCGCCTCCTGTTGTTATATCACCACCACCACCACCCATTCTACCAGCAGCACCTTCTACGTATGTGTCTGCCGCTAGTCGCCCACCACCGTCCATGGCACCAGTGCTACCTATATCAGCCTCTCCAGCTACTATCCCATCACCACCCATTGCACCAGCACCATATTCTACATCGACCTCTACAGCTACTATCCCACCACTACCCATGGTACCATCGCCACATTCTACATCGACCTCTACAGCTACTACCCCACCACCACCCTTGGCACCAATGCCAGGTACATCTGTTGGGAGTCCAGCGACATATTCATCGCCCTACACTGGACCACCTCCACCACCACCAATCAAAGACCCCTTTAGAGGTTATGGTCTACGGCGTCTAGATTACAATGTAGCGAGGTATATTTTCTAAACTTTGTTATTGTATATCGTCAATGGATTTCAGTGTTGTTTTCTAACTTTTAGTATTGTTTTATTATTATCTTAATTGCAGCGGCCGTTTCCTTCAGTCCAACTAGGCTTCGAGGACCATGTCGAAAACTTTTGCACAGCGGTTCGTCGAGCAGGGACATGATTGGACAAGCATGCCTGCTGATGTCATCGTTTACTACTGGGACGAGTTTAGGGTATATGTTCTTAACTATGAGGAATGTAGTGTTTGTTGTATTAAATATATCATTTTATGTTGATAAGTTTATTGTGATGTGTTTGTGAGCAATGTGTCCTTCAAAAAATGTCAGTTGTTGTGTATTGTCCTATTATTTCTGTGCAGGGTATTTTGGAGACCTTAAATTATGGGGTATGTATGTTTATTTTTATAGTTGAAACTATGCCTATTTTCATTAAATATTTAATTTATGTTTTTTTCCTTTCTTTTGTTAAACATGCAAAAAACATGTTGTAATATATATATCAATTTATTGTGATGTGTGTTAATATATATCAATATATATCTGTTGTTGTGTATTAGCCTGTTATTTATGTGCAGGGTGTTTTGGGAACCTCAATTATGGGGTCTGGATGTTTATTTTATAGTTGAAACTATGCCATATTTTCATTAAAAATTTAATTTTTGTTTTTTTCCTTTCTTTTGTTAAACATGCAGAAAGCGTGGAGATAAGATGATGAGGTTGCAGCTGCGGTATATCAGAGATGGTACACCCAGGCTGGCATCTGATATATAGACAAACTATCCAAGTGGAGGAAGAAGGGTCAAAGACCAGATAAGGTACCTGAAGAGGTCTGGACTAGATGGATGGTGCACTGGTCCGCACAGGATTTCCAGAAGAAGAGTGTTGTTGCCTCTGCGAATTGGCGCAGTGAGACTGGGGGTGAGGGATCCGATGACTCAGTCCACACCGAATGGTCAATTTCCTTCCTCGAGCGAGAAGCTCGCCTAGTAAATCAACTGATAACTATTATCGGTTTACATTATATATTTATGTAAGTATTTTGCAACTATGTCACAAACTGATTGCTATATATATATGTTGTATTCCAGGAGAGGGAGTTAGGCAGAGCGCCAGACGCTGTTGAGCTGTTTGAGGCTACTCACACCATGAAGACACCCGATGGCGCTAGACAATTCGTAGACATGAGGTCTCAGGGCGTTGCTGTAAGACTCAAACTTGCACTAAACTATATATGTTTTGCAACATGGACAGAAATGATGTGATTTATAACATGTATTGTTTCATAATTACAGGATCGCTATCAGGCGCTTTTAGAGTCCGTTTCTCAGCCAACTGAGGGATCTACAGCTCCTGCAGAGCCTGACACCACATAGCTATTCCTCCAGGCTGCAGGCGGAGAGAAGAAGAAGAGGGTATATGGCATTGGTGCTAAGGCACCCATTTTTTTTAGCCATGGATCGTCTAACAGCTCCACTGTGAGGTCCCATACTACAGAGATCCCTAGTCCGGTGGAGACATGACTTCAGCGGATGGAGCATCGGATGGAGTCCATGCTGTCTGAGTATCAGCACACGCAGTTTCAGTCCGACTTGCGGGTCTGAGATATCATCAGAGAGGTGCTATCTGAGTATCTCAGTCCATCTCGCACATCTTCTTCTGCTCCAGCATCACAGCAGCAGCAGTAGGACCTGCCCCAAGACCCGTCCCAGCAGCAAGACCCCCCACAGAAGCATTTTTTTCACATTTTTATTATTTTTTCATACATATATAGTACAAACATGAATACTATTTGTTATATTGGATTTTATATTTTATTTATTAAATTTTCATTTAAAATACATTTTTTTTATTTAAATATTCTTTTATTGTTAAATTTTAAAAAAAATTACAAATTAAATTTTTGCGACGGATTAGAGACGGATTGACAACGGATAATACATTGCTAATTCAAAACAGTACTCGCTATTTTAGCGACAGTTAGCGACGGAATAAATCTGTCACTAAATTTAGTGACACATCTTTGGCAAAAAAAAAAAAAATAGCGACACATTAGCGACGGAAAAACCGTCGCTAATACAAAACAAATCATCGCCAAATTAGCGATGAAAATTTAATTTAGCGACAGATATAATCGGTTGCTGAATTTAGTAATAATTTTTTCTGTCGCCAATTATGTCGCTAAATTTAGCGATGAAATTTTTTAGCAACGGATATTCCGTCGCAAATCCGTTGTCAAAATTCAGCGATCGATTTTATCCGTCGTTTTTTTTACCGAGGAGTATTTTTGATCTGTCGCTAAAATATTTTAACAATAGATTTTTATCATTTATCTGTCGCTAAATTGATAAATTCTAATAGTGCAAAATATCAAACCAAACTAAATTAAAGTAACTATAATTATTCATTTTGAAATTTATATGTTTTATCGTTTAATATTTTATTAAATACATTGAAAATTTTAAAAGAAAGAAATATATTTTTAGAAACGTATTTTATTATTAGTTTTTTAAGCATTGAAAAATAAATTTAATATAGATAAAAATTGAGGTCTCCTCCAAAACACCAAGTTATAATATTTTAAAAGAAAGAAGTATTTAAAAATTAAATCTTTCTGCTCTCTATCATATAAAATAAATATTCATCCACTCAATTGCTGATATATATAATAAAAACGATTGTCGTTTAATTAAGACACTGATGACGAGATCCTATGACTTTTCTAGAATCATCACTTTATATAATAATAATAATAATAATAATAATAATAATATGGAATAAATAAAAATTTAGACAATTTGAAGTGTTATGTGTATTTTGGCGAAAAAAAAAAGTGTTATGTGTATTTTAAAAAATATGAAATACATATATATATCTCATAAATAATTTTTTTAAAAAAATTAAAAAACTTAAATGTATATATTTTTGAAATATGCATAAAATATTTATATAAAAATAAAATTTTAAAATATTTAGGAGATAATGTATATATATTTATATAAAATTTTATGAAAAAATATAATATTAAGAAATTTGAGAAACCAATTAAAAATAATTATTTTATTTTACATATTTATTAATACTAATTTTTTTAAGTACGTGCATTGTATGAGATTGACTGTGTGAATAAATAATTTTTAAATTTTATATTAATTCAAAATAATAAATTACTCTCAAAACTATAATTTAGTTATGCACAAAAAAAAAATTATCTTTTATTAATAATTTTTATAAATAAAAATTATAATAATTTTTAGTCAATAATAAACAACTAAAAATTATTATGTACGTTTCTCTTAAAAAAAAATATTATAAATTAAAATTTAATTATTTTAATGAAATTAAGCAATATTAACTTTTGAGAGGCAATGTTACTCCTTGTCTCCTTGGTTCCACCAGTGTGTGTATATATTTATATTATATTATATATAAATGACTATAATGGCAAGTCAGACCGAAATGGCAACTTGGATTTGTGTGATTCAAACAATTTATATAAATATCCAACATCTAATTTAAAATTGTCAACTATAATTTCTTTGCATATATGAAGACAAACGTAGAACCTAACCAAACGTTCATGACGTCATGCATTAGGGCACTAGGCAATTATAAAATTTATCTACCATTCAAATAAAATGTTTGTCTGCTTTTAAAAAAAAAAAAAAAAAAAAAAAAAGGTAACTCATCAACGGAATTCTCAATGTGTGTCGCTTATATAGATTAGCATATTTTTATATAAAAATTATTATAATTTTGTGAAAAAATGTGTCGTATTTTTAACTCGTGTGTGTATATATATCTTGTTTTAAAAAAAAAAACCAATTCATCTAATGGATAATCTAATTTTAAAAGATATTCACTATTTATTCTTAATCATATAAGAAAATACTACAACAATTATCATTTTTTTTTATTTTTTTTAACATTGAAGAAGGAATATTAAATTATTTAAGTCTATTATCCATGTTATATATGCATTTATGATTAAGTTATGTCTAAAGTGTGAAATTATTTTATTTATTAAGTGATATTTGAAAGTTTTACTTTTTATGCATCATATAAGTCTATCTATCATCATAATATAATTAAACAAAAATTATCTACTAATTACTTGGAAAATACAATTCTAATAGTGAAACTTCTAAATTAGAACAACAGTATAGAAGATAGAGACTACTAAAACTGTCAAAGATTAGAACATTCTAAAATATAAAAGAATAAATTATTATTCTAATTGTAAATGTTTATATGACATTTATCAATAATTTTAAGGTTTGATTAAATCCTACTAAGTAATTCATGTTTCATAAGAAAATATTTAACTAGCAAATTGTTTGTGATATAAAGTTTGAAAAGGAGAATTATATATACTTATTAATAAGTTTTAATTTAATAGTATTGAATTCGTTATTAAAATTATAAATTTAAATTTGAATCAAAATCCAATTAATGAATAAGAAAAAGGAAAAGAATGATAGAAAATATATTAATTTTTGAGAAATTTTTCAGTGCACAAGCAATGAACTTTCATTTAGATAATTTTTTATAAATTCAGATAAGTCCTATATTTTTTGTGAGTATAAGATATTCTATTTCTTAATCCACTTAATTAGTGCACCCAATAATTTTCCTTAATTATTTGGATTTTTAATTAAATTCCCCAACACGTTTTAAGACCAACTCTTGGGGCAATTTCTAGAGCCTCATGTTTAATTTCAAAGAATACAAAGCAAATTGCCCTTTCCGCCTCTTAATTACTCCCCCCTACTTCCCTCCAACTTAGAATACCGCCGTCCACTACTTTTTCTCCTTATTGGATATATTGAAATTAACCCTTCATTTTACTTTGACCATTGAAAATTTTGACTTTCCACTTCTCAACCTATATATATATTCACTTCCCATTTCACATTTCTTTAT
Organism: Vernicia montana; assembly: GCA_949750685.1. Taxonomy (NCBI): domain Eukaryota; kingdom Viridiplantae; phylum Streptophyta; class Magnoliopsida; order Malpighiales; family Euphorbiaceae; genus Vernicia; species Vernicia montana. The sequence continues at coordinate 8,219 of CATKHJ010844575.1, forward strand.
GCTCACCACCACCACTATAGCACAACCGGAATTTCAAGAAAGCCTTTCTCGTTCACATTTTTTTTCCAAGAAATGAGTGGCTCTAGCTCTTCTAATACTACAACTACAAGCCCATCAGCTCAAAAGAAATACAAAGGAGTTCGCCGGCGAAAATGGGGGAAATGGGTGTCGGAGATAAGAGTTCCAGGCAGTCAAGAAAGGCTTTGGTTAGGTTCTTACTCGTCGCCGGAGGCAGCTGCTGTGGCTCATGATGTAGCTTCTTATTGTTTAAAAGGACAATCTTCTGTGGATAATCTAAATTTTCCTGATTTAATGTTGCCTGCAAGTGTAAGAGCAGAAATGTCACCTAAATCTATACAGAAAGCAGCTTCAGATGCTGGCATGGCGATTGATGCTCAGATGATAATGAGTAGAATTGGCTCTCCTGATAATGAAACCAGTGGAAATGAATACGGTAGTGGTGGTGGTAGTAGTAGTGTTGTTTTAGGATCAGAGACGGAGCATCTCCGATGGGAAGAGGTTGTTGGTGGTTGTGGGAATTGGGGTGGAAGTGGAAGTCAGTCTAGAGAAGGTGGCGAAGATGGTTTAAGCATCTCTGTTGAAGATTATTTTTAATTTATATAAATATATATTTATGGTTTCTCTTGGCTTCATCAAGAAGTTTTCTCTTTAAATATATTATATATAGACTATATATTCATGTGTATATATGTATGATATAATATCAAATGATTAATGACATAAAGATTGGATGTTATATGTGCAACAAAGCCAATTTTTGGGCTTTCTATTTTTTTAATAAGGGTAATTTACTTTTTAGTCCCTAGATTTTGGCAAAAATAACACTAAGGTCCCTATATTTTGAGAAATTAACGATTGTATCCTTGTATTTTTATTCCGTCAAACATTTTAGTCATTCCGTCTATTTTTACCGTTAAATGCAATGAAAAGACTAAAATACCCTTTGTTTTCTTTTAAATTTTCTCTTTCCGCCATAGAAATAAAGAACTCTCAAACTCCAAGAAGCAGCCAATTTTCTTGGTGAATTAAATTTAAATATCAATTAGATTTCTGCTTAATTAGTTAATTTGTTCTATTTACAAATTACAAATCAACATAGGAAGCCAAACAAAATAAGAAATTATTAAAAAAGAATTTAATTATATAATTTAGAATTTTCCTTTGACAAATTTCAATCTTTTTTTTTTTATCACAATTAAATTCCTTTTTTTGCCAAATCAAAAATGAAATCACTAGATTATCCAGAAGCATCAATACATAAAAGGCTTTGAAGCCTAACAGGTGGAACCATTGTCCAAACAGGAGAGAGAAAGTTGTTTAGAATACATTTTCCAACCCAATTTGCATATTGGTTTGACAATCTATTCACTCAAGCAAAAGAGATAAAATCAAAATTAGCTTTCAAACTCTTAATTATAGATAAATGAGCTTGGATCTCCCATGGGCAACCTTCCTGCGTACCATTGCAAATGTCAATAAGAATTTTGCAATCAACTTCCATAATAACATTTTTGTAGCCTCCTCTGACTACCATTCTTAGTGCCAAGATCAATGCTTCAGTTTTAGCTACAAGGGTTGATCTCACCAATTTCCTCATAGCCACACCATCTACCAGCACTGCTTCTGCATTTCGACAAATCACTGCTAGACCTGCTATTCCAGTGGTTGAGTTAAAGCTCGCATCAAAATTACATTTAAACATATCACAATTAAATTCTCATCAACTGAATTCTACAAAATCAAATACACAAAAAATAAATTCAAACCAAACCTTAACAACATTTAAACATTTCTTGGGATTAAGCTTATTCTCCAATCTTCACTTCCATGGCTGCCTTCTCTCTATGTACTATACACCCATCTCAAATCAAAACTAGATCTAGCCAAATTCAAATCTTAAGTAAATATAATCAAATGGCCAAATCCAAACTTTCTCTCTCAGATCTCTCACTTCATTCATTGCTTCAAATCTACAGATTTCAATGGCCACTCTTCAGAAATTCAAGCTTTTAGACACACAATGCGCTATCTTCAGAAGTCCAATGCAAAGCCAGGCTAATCCATCTCCGCCACAGCAAAACACTCCGGATGCTTCTCTCTCACTCCTCTGCCCACCACCACCATCATAATCACTACCGCCAGATTTCTAATCGTGATGACCAGACCGAGCTTCAGAAAGATCCATCAGAGAAGAAGATCTATTCAACACTTTTGGGGTTGTTTGTTAAGCTGAAATGGAAAAAAAAAATATGAGATTGAGATTGGTGATGGAGATCGACTGGACTGGCGGTGGTCGGGCTCGGTGGGGAACGATGATGCAAATCCATTGCGTTTGCTGTGAACTGATAATGGTCTCTTAAGCTTCACGAGGACTGGCGGTGGTCGGGATCAGCAACGACTCACAAGGACCAGGAGCAAGCTTCAACTGCTGAGAGGCTTTGCCGCTAGTTAGGCTTCGGACTACGGTTGGCTTGGCGATGGCGATGGTACTGAAAGACAAAGAGAAAGAGAGTTTTTGTATGAAAAAAGAAGAGAGATGTGATACTAAAAAGAAAGAGAGAGAGAGAGAGTTTTTGTATGGTGATGATTGAGAGAGAAGGGAGGTAACGGTGATTAGTGAGAAAGAGAGATAAGGAAAATAAAATAAAATGAGGTCATTTTGGGTATTTTAAGTTATTTTCTTTTTTTTAATTATTTTTTAAACTTTTTTAACGAAAAAGTGAAAAAATTTAGACGGAATGACCAAAAGGTTTGACGGAATAAAAATGCAAGGATTCAATTGTTAGTTTCTCAAAATACAGGGACCTTAGTGTTATTTTCGTCAAAATTTAAGGACTAAAAAGTAAATTACCCTTTAATAAATTTAGCTCTAGTCATTGTCTGTTCCTTCACAGTGAGAGAAGCTAATTAGGATTGTTTGAGCAACTCGTGTAATTATTGATCTCTTGCCAATTGATTTTTAATAGTTTTATCGAGAAGTGAAATTGTGCTAATTTCAATTTTAACTTACTAACTACTTGTTTCATAATTTTGATTTGAATTATAAATCCTATAGTGGAAATGGATCTGGGCAAAAAAAAAAAAATAGTGGAAATGGAAATATATTCACATTAATAACATACTTGATTTCAACATTAAATAGATTCGTAAATAAGTATTTTAACTCAAAATCTTATAGTTTTAAAAACATTTTAGTACCAGTAAATCAATTTATGGGCTTTCTTTCAAAATGAGCAACATATCTAGTAATAATTTAGAAGAATTTACGTCATATGTCCTATTTTTTATATTTTTAATATTTATAGCCTCTCAATTTTCATTTTTTCATATTTAGACCTTTTTAATTACTTTTTTAACCTTTTTTGTTTTTATTTTTAACTTCTTAGATTTATTTTGTAATAGATCATCAATTTAATAGAATTTGTAATGGTTTTGAGTTAGTTAAATAAATATTTTATGATTTTCCTTTTAGAAAATTATTTAATTTTAATGTTTATTATTATTTTTTTAATTTTTTTGAAAAATAAAATTAAATGTTAAATAGTATTAGATACTAATTATTTGCTAAAAGTATACTTTTTTTGTTTAATGTATACTGTTTGCTGTTACTTTTTATTTTGTTCGAAATCTATAACTTGTATAAACAGTAGTATACTAATTATATTGTAAAAGTATACTAAATTTTATTTAATGTATTTTATAAATTAAATGTTAAACGATATAAGATACTTATTATTTGTAAGAAATATACTATTTTTTGTTTAATGTATACTATTTTTTATTTAATGTATACTGTTTTTTGTTTAATGTATATTGTTTGCTATGATTTTTTAATTTTTTTCGAACTTCATAGCTTGTATAAATAGTAGTAGATACTAATTATATTGTATAAGTATACTGAATTTGTGTTAGATACTAATTATTTGCGAGAAGTATACTGTTTTTTATTTAACGTATACTGTTTGCTGTGAGTTTTTAATTTTTTCAAAATTCATAGCTTTTATAAATAGTAATAGATACTAATTATAT
>CATKHJ010845142.1:0-50283 GCA_949750685.1 Vernicia montana
TCAGATTTGAATTCCATCTTTGCATGCAAGAAATATTTATTTGTTTGAATTTGTTCATACTCACATGAGATTGTAATATCTATCAGTTTAATACTTGACATTTGTAATTGATATATGCATTGTATATAATATCACTTGGAAAAAGTATATATATATATATATATATATATATATATATAAAAGCAATTCATGCTTAAAAGTCATGCTTTACCTGCTAATGTTAATCCAACCACTTAGAAATTCTACTCCTCTTCTTCCTTTTCCTAAGAAAGTCCAAACTCTCTACTCAAATGACAAAGAAAGTTCAAACTCAGCCCATTCCATTCACTACCTAACTTAAGAAATATAGGGGTTTTAGGCCTGATGATTATAAGCCAGTGGGTTCTTACTTGGTGAACATAACTATTTCATGTTCAATCTCAGTCTCACCCCCAATTTATTGTTTTTATCTTCTTTAGCAATTTCTTTTTTATTCCAAAAATATGCAAAAACACAAATTTACCAAAACCCATTTCTCTGATTCAATTAAAAGCATTAAATCATCTATTTAAAAAAAAAAATAACACAAAAGTATTATAAAATTAAAAGATTCAAAATGAAAAAAAAAAAAAAAAAAACATATTTCTTAATTTTTATTTTAAATTTAAACTCTAATTGAAAAAAAATTGAAAACTAAATACATTTTACAACTAGATTAATCTTCAAATTATATGTTAAAATGATTGAATATAAGTTATTGTGCAAATTAATAGAGCAAACAAAGAGTTTGTTTTTTTTTTTTTTTACTTTTGAGTAAATTAATAAATTATATTTTTGAAAGCTCATTATGTAACAATTTTTGTATTTTTTTTTTTTAAATAGAGGAGTGCTCATATAATTAAAAATATGCTGCTGAAAGTAAATGTAATTTACCCATTTATAAAAAAAAATAAATAAATAAAAGAATAATTAATGGTGGGAATACAAATTATCACTTGTCACCATCAATGGTAGATTTTATATTACTAGAATTATATTGGTGTATGATCCAACCACCACTAAACTTTCTCAATTTCCATTAAAAAAAAAATCTCAATTTCAGGCAAACACGTAGATAGTAGAGACACACACGTGTAATCAAGAATAATTTGCTTTACAATAATTTTAATTTTAAAATAAATAATATTAATAATACAAAAAAAAATTAAAATGTTTGGGAAACAATTTCACCTACACTGGGTTTAGGTGCCCTCTTATGATTGGCCATTTTCAGCTACGTTGAGCATAGATGGCATCTTGTGATTGGCCAGTTCTTTTAATCAAAGTAAATGGTTATTATTATTATTATTTGATTTGATGAATGGAACAACTTTTCAAATTCAAGCGTTTGAGAAGAAAATCGATTTGTTTTATGTTAAAATTTTGAAATTTTTTTTTTATGAGAGATTCTTAAATAAATTGAATCTACCACTTTATTTATAGACTAACTTAATAAAAATAAAACATATTAATTAATAATGTGATATAAAATTATTAATATAACATCATTATTTGATGTGTCTTATTTTTATTGAATTAGTTTATAAATAAAGTGGTAAACTCAATTTATTTAAGAATTTCTCTTTTTTTATATTGTATTAAATTTATTTCTTTAATTTAATTAAAAATAAATTATTCACCTTAGTATTGAAAATTATAAATTAATGAAAAAAAAACACGGTACAATTTAATAAAAAAACAAATAATTAAGTGTACAGCACATCTACTCAAAGAAAATAAGTAAATCATGTTAATTATATAAATTTATGATAGGTTCCAAAGTAGCAAGTAGTTAAAGATATTGGTTGGAGCAACATTAGCAAGTGGTTGAGCTCCTAAATGCCAATAGATGGAATATAATTTAAATAAGCACTTAAGAATGGTTTATTTCTTTAATTGAGAGATTAGCAGCCTAGCCATGACACAGTACAAAGGAAAAAGCACAAATCGACGTACCAATTCAATCAAGAAAGGATTAAATTACATCCGTGTTGATATTTCATTAATTTTATATTTAGAATTCATTTCAAATTTCACATTTTAAAAAAATTGTGTATTTAAAATATTAAAAAATATAGATTTCAATTTTAAGAACTCAATTCCATAGAATTTAATATAATTAAAATCAAATTCCATCAAAATAGATAAAATTTCCAAACAAATTTCACAAAAATAATAAAACAATATTTAAAGACAAAAATACTTTTTTTTTCATCTTTTATTCATACTTTATTTCTCTCTCTCTCTCCTCAGACACTCTCTCTCTCTCTCTCTAACATTTTTTTTTTATTTTTTTTACTTATTTTTCTTCTAGCTATTTTTATTGTATTTATAAATTAAATATTAATTATAAATATAAAATATAATTATTTTTTAGTTGTTTTATTTTTTTTAATTATATTTATTATATTGAGGGTATTTTAGGAAATAAAAAAAATAACTCAATTATAGATTTACTCCAAATATAAAAATATAAAATTTAATTAAATGACATATTTTAAGTTGTATATTTCCAAATATGATAATTCATTTGTAAATGAATTCCAAATGAATTATACTTAGAATTCATTTAAAATAAATTTCACATATGTAATTCATTCGTTTTAAACGGATTGTAAATTAATCAACTATTAATAATTAAAAAAAAAAACAACTTTCAATCAGACGAGGGATATAAAATATTGTTTCTTAGAATTGTATGGCTTTGTGGGGGGTCTAGCTACATTTTATTTACCTATTTCTCTTTCCTCTCTCCCCCTTGTATAAATAGTTATGTTTTTAAATTCGATTCAGTTTTAAAATCGATGAAAACAGAGAGTTAAGGGTCAAAAGTTCAACATGATCGAATCAAAATTTTAAATAACAACATATCTTTATTATTTATAACAAGTGTTTGTTAATATGCATAAATTGTTGATATATATAGGTACCATACATTACATGTTATGAACAAACATTACAATCAAATAGAGAGTAAAGTAACGTTCGTCATGGATGGATTCAGAGGGGCGGCAATGAGGCACTTGCCCCACTGCCCCATCAAAAAATAATAAAATTTATAAGTTAATTTTAATTTTGTCCTACTAAAATTTTTCAATAACATATTCTCAAAAAAATATAATATGTTACAATTTTTTTGGAATATTAAAATAATTGTTGTTGGCTGATAATAACAATCCATTGTATACTATAATTTAAAAAAAAAAAAAAAAAAAAAAAAAAAAAAAAAAAACCCAAAATCCATTACACACAATAAAATATTTTTTATTTTATTTTTTTTGTCCCACACTCCCACTCCGCCTCACTTTCTCTCTTTATTTTTTTAGCAATAGAATATGTGATTCATGAATGAATGATTGTTTGATCACATATGTTGACAGATATATCTTTGATAGTGTTGATATTGAGAAAATTTTTCAGCGTTATCAAAATATGATAAAATGTTAGTTATTAATTAGTTTATTTTATGTAATTTTATTGTTATATGTTTTGTGTTGAATATTTTCTAATAGTATTTCTAATATTGCTGTTTATAGGTGTATCTTAAAACAATTCAATGCTATTAGTATAACAAAAAAAATTTTAAAACTTGTAAAGTATGTTGAAATTATATTTTAAACAATAAATTTATTTTTTTAGCCTTTGTTATTATGTTTTTCCAGCTTTAATTATTATTAGTTTTTTTTTTTTTTTTTTTTACCAAAGAGAAATTAAGAACTTCATTTATCAAAAGAATCAATATACAAAAGGCATGAGAGCCTAGGGGGAGGGTTTAAAACCCCATACAGTTGACAAAAAACTATTTAATGTATTTGAGACATTATTTTATTAGTTTATTTTGAATGAAACATAAGTAATGTATTACGATGAAGTCAAGTTTGCTCTATTAAAATTTTTTTTTGGCTTCTCTCATGACGTTTGTTACACATTGTGAACGTTCATTACGAAAATTATTCGGTTTAGAGTGACCCAGATCGATTTTTATTTTCTTCAATTAAATCAGTTAAATCAGTCTAGATTTGAAAACATAGATAAATAAATTAAAATTTTACCAATCAGCGATATACCGACAAACCAATATCGATTGTAAATTCATCGCTAAATGAATTTAGCGATGGATTTTCAAATTTAACAATAAAAAAATTTCATTGCTAAATCTGAAATTTCTTGTACCATGCATTTGGCCTTTTCTCAAATTTACAATGAAATCATGTATAGTTACATAGCCTCCACTTGGAACACAAATTATATCATTATTGACTTTGTAAATATCATTTAATCCATAAATTTAATTGCTTTTTGTGATATTAAATATGCAAGTTGCTTTTGTATTTATTTATATAATTATTATCACTAAATGTCCATACTTTACCTCTATATTAAGTAAGATGGATAATATTAATCATTTTAATTAATGATAATAAAAGTTTAATTGAATATATAACTGTATAATTAATTATACCTTCTTAATTATATTAGGTCAAACGATATTATAAGCGATAAATTGAAGTGAAAATAATATATAAGTTTGAATTATTAAAAATTAAAAAAATAATAACAAAAGGTCAATTATTTATATTTTCATTGACTTTGCTTGCTTAAATCTAATTAATAATAATATTAACAATAATAAACAAATTTATAGATTCTTCTTGCTATCTAAGCAATTCCTTTGATGTATTTTAAAATTATAGTTTTATTTTTTGTATTGCTTCCCCTTTTATTTATTATGAAAAGAAAATAACAAGTTTTTCATTTATTATACATAATAATTCAATATCTCATTTTTTCATTTGCCAATTAATTTTAACAATATAATTATCCATTAATAATATAATTTTTGGTTAATATAAGGGCGCCAAATTACTAGGAATGGCAATGAGACGGGACGGGTTTTGAGATTCCTATTTATATCCCATGAATAGTTGGGGCAACGGTAGGACGGGGTAAATTAGGTTTGGGGTGGAGACGGGAATCCCCATTTATTTTTTTATAATTTTATTAATGTTAAAACTTCATAATTTATAAATTTTGACAAAAATATTATACATATTTATGTTAAATTTTATATATTATTAATTAATATTTAAATAATAATAATATAATTAAATATTCAGTAATATAATTTTAAAGAAAATTAATAATTTATATATATATGTAATATGAAATTATAATAAAATATATATATTAATTTTGTGAAATCGAGACAGGGAGACTCAATTCAATTCATGCCCCATTACCATAGACGTGTCAGAGATTCCTCATCAGATTCAAGGCCGAAACGAGTTTTTCGTCGAGACGGATCGAATTTTACCATATCTACAAATTACACCAAAAATTATAATTAACTGTTTTTTAAATGTGGATCTAATTTGGCATGCAAAATATAATAACGGTTTTCTTTATATCCAAAACCGAGTTTGTCGCTTGTTAGGAAAAAGACAAATAAATTATTTAGTACTTTAATTGAAATTCTAGATATATAATCATGAAATATGAATTTCATATATAATTAAAAAAAAAATTATTTTCTATGATTTGTAATAATTATTTCATTCAAGTTTTATTTGCTTTGCGAAAAATATTTTCCTATTTTTTATTTTATATTTGAAGTGATATGAAAAATAAATTAATAAAAATATTTTCCTAATTAATAAAAAATAAAATAAAATTTAATCTCTCTCTCTATATATAAAAATATATATAATAAACAAAATTAATTATTTTATTTTGCGAATCTATTCCTGTATTAAAAAACACCAAGTGTCACAAAAATATATTCACTAATTCTACTTAATTACAATTTTACCATTAACTGTATTATCATACTATATTTCTTTTTTCTTTTTTCTTTTTTTTCACAAACTCTTATATATATATATATAAGAGTACTAAAAATAAAGTACTAAATTATCACAAAAAAATCTCAACCCTTATTTAAAATAAACATTAAATCACAAAATAGTTTACTGTACTTTTCCTTATAAAAAAAAGAAAAATGAATAGTTTTATTATAAATTAAAATTAAAGTTGTTAAAATATTTATAAAAAAAAAACTTTTTTTTTTTAATGACACGTTTGAATTAAGAGAATGTGAATGATGAAATTTACATAATCCTTGAATTGTGATAAATTCTAACGTTTGACTTTTTTTTTTTTTTTTTTTTTGAACAATTCATAAATTATACAATCCTTAAAAAATATGAGATTTATTAGGTGAATTTTCAACAAAATCCATAATTTTTGCATATCAATAAATGTGTTAATTTTTTTTTAACTGTCTTTATAAATTTATGAATTTTTCTTTCATACCAAATAAAATATTTTAAATATTCTCTACATTTTATATTCCTTGCATTTTGAGTATTTCCTCAATCCAAATGTAGTCATAAGCCATGTGTGTATATGTACATTCACTTGATGTCATTAATGAACATAAAGAAAGTGAAAATCAAGATATATGATAAGTGTGTGAGATAGTATGAGATGTTTGTATCACGTATGTCATGGCCTACATCATCGCGTGAGCATAATTAACAAATTAAACACAGAAAAAATTATTTTCTATGATTTGTAATAATTATTTCATTTAAGTTTTATTTGCTTTGCAAAAAATATTTTCCTATTTTTTATTTTATATTTAAAGTGATCTGAAAAATAAATTAATAAAAATATTTTCCTAATTAATAAAAAATAAATAAATAAAATTTAATCTCTCTCTATATATATATGAAAATATATATAATAAACAAAATTAATTATTTTATTTTGCTAATCTATTCCTGTCTAAAAAAACACCAAGTGTCACAAAAATGTATTCACTAATTCTACTTAATTACAATTTTACCATTAACTGTATTATCATACTATATTTCTTTTTTTTTTTTTTTTTCATAAACTCTTATATATATATATATATATATATATATATATATATATATATATATATACACTTAATTATTAATTACAACTTTACCAATTAACAATAATATTCACATTCTTTTTTTACTTAATTTTCTCTACTTAAATACAATTTTTCCCGTTAACTATATTATTATGTTGTACCTTTTTTTTTTTCCCCATAAACTCTTATGTATATATATTATCTTTCTAATACTAAAAAATATCAAATAATAATAAAAAAATTATTTTGTGAGGAATATATAATCATATACTCTATTAACTATTATTATTGTGAATAATCTTATAATATAATTATAATTTTCTAATAAAATCCTTTTAAATAAGTTCAAAAATATTATTTTGAGAATATCATAAATTATTCAACACACTATTTAAAATTCTTTAATTAATATTAAAAGTACAAAATAAAATATGTTATTATACAGATAACAAATGTTGTATATCTTATAAGTAATTATCATAATATTATCCTGATTATTATTAAACTATAATCAAAGTTATTTTTTTTTTTAGGGAAAAGTTAAAATTTTATTTTACTTTGATAATCATGAATATTATTTTAGTAGTAGGATTATCTATATATTTAGTGTGTATTCATGTTTTAAAATTACCCATTTTAATTTTTTACACATATAATTAATATTATATTAATGCTAAAATTGATTACGATAAATTAATCAAAATATATGAATCTTAATTTGTCTAAGAAAATCATGATTCTTTTTCTTGATTAATCATGTCTTATGATTCATCATAATTTATAATTTACAGTAATATATTTAGTAAAAAGAGATAAAAGAATATCACACGCTTAATATTTTCTTATTTAAATATAAATGATGAAAATTATTTTATAATTTATAATGATGTATATTATTAAAAAAATTCTTAAATTTAATATTTTATTACTTGAATTTAAATAATGAAAATCATTATATATTACAAAATTTTACATCATATATAAAGATGAAAAAAATGTGAATGTACAATTAGCTATACTATACTATAATATTTTAGTAATTATATAACTTTATAATTTCTCATGAATTTTATTTTTCATTATTAAAAGTATATATTTTTGTCATTTGATAATATAGATCACTATATAAATAAAGATAATAAACAACTAATTCAATAAATCTAACATAAATAAATATTTTTTTTATTTATAAATACATTTATAATAATATTCTAATATTAATAAATTTACAACTATTAATAATATTTTAATTATTAAAAATATAATAGAATTTAAAGTTGGACCCTCCTGAAAAGTGATAAAAATTATTTTTGTGAAACTTATAAGATATTAAAGTGTTACGAAAATAAATTATAGGATAATTTACTGTACTTTCAAAAAAAATTATTATGAAAAATTTGTCACGTTAGTAAAAATAAACAGCGTTAGTAGATTGGTAGTGAAGTGTTTAACGGTAATAAATACAAGGTACTAAATTATCACAAAAAAATCTCAACTCTCATTTAAAATAAACATTAAATCACAAAATAGTTTATTGTACTTTTCCTTATAAAAAAAAAAGGAAAATAAATAGTTTTATTATAAATTAAAATTAAAGTTGTTAAAATATTTATAAAAAAAATATTTTTTTTTTTGAATGAAAAAATATCAAAATTTCTAGAGCACGTTTGAATTAAAAGAATGTGAATAATGAAATTTACATAATCCTTGAATTGTGATAAATTCTATTGTTGGACTTTCTTTTTTTGGTTGAACAATTCATAAATTGTACAATCCTTTAAAAATATGAGATTTATTAGGTGAATTTTCAACAAAATCCATAATTTTTGCATATCAATAAATGTGTTAATTTTTTTTTTAAACCGTATTTATAAATTTATAAATTTTTCTTTCATACCAAATAAAATATTTTAAATATGCTCTACATTTTATATTCCTTGCATTTTGAATATTTCCTCAATCCAAATGTAGTCATAAGCCATGTGTGTATATGTACATTCACTTGATGTCATTAATGAACATAAAGAAAGTGAAAATCAAGATATACGATAAGTGTGTGAGATAGTATGAGATGTTTGTATCACGTATGTCATGGCCTACATCATCGCGTGAGCATAATTAACAAATTAAACACAGAAAAAATGTGTATTTTTTTATTTATTTATAATAATAATAGTTAATATTATTAAGTAATTAAAAAGAGAAAAATATAATATTGAGGAGTAAACTATCCAAATTAATAAACTTATTTAATTACACTAAAAAATACTAAGTAATTTAATGTTATGTGGAAAAAATCCAAAATCTCAAAAGAAGATAAAAAAAAAAAAAAAAAAAAAGAAGTATCTAAATAAATGTGTTGATATTTGGAAAATTTTGAATTTTCTTCTTTGGATCCATTGTTCAAAAAACCTACCAATGTCAAAAAGGCAACTACCAAATTGCAAATGTCAATGGTCTGCCTTAAAAGGCTTTGGCAAATTTTCTATTTTTTATTTTTTAATCCTTTATCAATTCATAATAGGACCCATTTACCCAACATTGGATTCAACAAATTTTGACCAAATTTGATTCTAATTGATTGGATAAGATTCATCCTAATTGTACAAATTAGAATGTTTGGTTATAAGTTTATTTTTCTCCTATAAGAAATTAATTTGTGTAAATTAAAAAAATTAATATATAATAGTTTTATAATCATTTATCATTTTAATGTTTTTAGAACCAATTTTGTTTTTACACAGGTGAAATTACTAGTGTTTACATACCGATAAATTTGTCATTTTAAAATATTGAACTTTGTTTTATCTTACTTTTTACCTTTTGATTTTGATTACTAAAATATACTACTTTTAATTTTTTTTTATTTTTTTAAAACATAAAATAATAATAAAAAAATAATATAATTTAAGGGGCGTTCGATATCAATGCGATTTTTTTTTTTTTTTTCAAATTTTCAAAAAAATAAGTATTAAAAAATATTTTAAAAAATTATTATTTTTTATTTCTTTTATCTTAATTAAGAAACATTTTGAAAACATAAAGTATAAAACAAAAAATTTTAATTTTCAAAATATTATTTTATTTTTAAAAATTAAAAAATAAAAAACGATATCAACGTACCATAAATTTAAAGATTATAAATTCAACTTCTTAGTTCTTAACATTGCTCAGCAAACCACCACCCCCCGCGCCTCTCTCTCTCTAAGAAAAACATTGCATACCAAAATTATATTTCTTATAAATTTCTCATTCTTGACATAAATCAAATGATATAAATAGTTAATTACTTAAAATTATAAATATTTACACTCTTCATATTATTAATGTGTATATATATAGACGTAACTTTCAAATTTAGATAATGAATAAACTTCATTTTCTATATCATATAATAGAATTCTATCTTAAATAACAAAATTGAAAAAATAAGAAAAAAGAGCATATGGATTGGACAATAAATAATATAGGTTGTATTGTCATAGTAATTAATTAGACATAGACCCGTTTGAATTAGCAATTGAAACAAATGTTTGAGGGTTGGACTCTTCAAAACTAATTGATATATTAGGTACGTTCAAAATTAACGGGATTCAAATATGAATTCAAAATTATAAGGTATCAACCTGGCTATATAACTGAATTAAATATCATTGACTTGTAGATTAAAATTATAGCTAAAATATTAAAAGTTAAAATTTATAATAATTAGCATTTTAAGATTAAGCTATTGAATCAAACATTCGAGATATATATATATATATATATATATCAAAAAGTAAAATTTATACCGGTTGAATTTAAAAAAATCTAAAATCTAAATGTAAGAAAAAAGAAAAACACAAAAATAGAGTTTTAATTTTAAAGTTTAGTAATTTTTTTTTTTATTTCTGATTCAAATATAAATAAACCAAAACTGGTAAGACAAAAAAAAAAATCTTAATTTTGATTTTTTTTTTCTCAGTTATTGCCTTGAACCTTCTCTCCACTTTCTTTTTCTTTGACCATACAATGCTTAGTGAATAGTGAATCTAATCTTTTATTTTATTTTTTTTAGGATGAACCAAGTCTTTCTGTGTGAGTTAGACCATTTTTTTAAATATATTTTTAAAAATTTATTATTATTATTATTTTATAAATTAAGTAAGCTTCCCAAACACGTTTCGGCCTTCAAAACCACAGAAAAAAAAAAAAAAAAAAAAAAAAAAATTGGATCGACCTCTGCAAATTTCAAAAGCTAAAAATTGCACGTACTCGCTTTATACAAAAAGTCTAAAGGAGCGGGGACACGTTTGTCATTTTATTATACTATGGGTAATTTCGTCATTTCAACTACTTCCAGTTCCAGACCTCCATCATTGCAGCGTGCCCCATGTCATAATTTTGGTCACATGACCTACCTCTCAATGTTTTTTCTCAAATTTCCCCTTAAAAAATAATTTAAGAAAAACCCATGAATATTTTTTTCCTAATAAATATTATCTTTAAGGAGAATATATATATATATATATATATATATATATAAATTCATAATTATTAAACTCGGACCAGTTCGGACTATTAAACCAGTGATCCAAGTACTAAATCGGATCGAATTTGTAATTAGACTAGATTTATAATTGACTCATAAAAAATCATGCGATCCGAACAGTTGAATCGGTAATTCAGTGTGACCCTGTTAATGACCTAGTGATTTCACAATTTTTTTTTCTTTTTTCACTATAATTTGCTCTTATTTACATGTTTCTATGTCTCAAATAGATATCGAGACAACAAATATATTACTTGATTGCATGTTTTTCATATATTTTTCTTTATAAAAAATATAAATTAACAAATAAATTATTTCATAGCATGTTTAGATAAGTTATTATGATATGCATTTTTATTTTCATTTTTGAAGATTTCTTTAATTATTTTGCGTTTTCATTCTATATCGTAAAAATTAAAAAAATTTCATTTTATTTTAATTATTAATGTTAAATTAATTTTAATATATGAAATTTAATAATTTAAGTATATTTAATTCTTAAATCAATATATAATGAAATATTCTAATAATTTAAAGATACATAAAATATCTAATTGATTTATTTATGTATTTTTTATTTATGTTTGTAAACTGAAATATTTAATTTGTTAATTTTTACTTTTGAGTTAAAGTTTAATTATTCATAAATCTTTTCATATTTTATATTTATTTTATTATATAAAATTATAAATTATATATTTAATGAATTACACTGATCCACTGGTTCAACTATTAACTCGGTGGTTGAACCACTGATCCGTCAATCCGGTTATAAACCGGATTGATGTCCGAACCGAATTTAATATCTATGATAAAAATATCAATTAATTTTTCACTATTACATTTATACATAAGTATATAATTTTTTTTTCTTTTTCATATTTTGATATTTTGCTTATTTTATAATTAATATTTTTATCTAAAATAATTATCGTTGTTAAATTGTAATGACATGATGTTGAGAGTTAAACTCTAATAAAAATTATTTTAAAATTTTGTAACATCTAACTAAGTATTATAGAGCTTATAATAAGTGAATAAATGTATATATTTTTAAAATGTTGTAAAAATGGATTTTTTTTTTTATTTTCACTCATAAAATATAAATAGAAGGAAAAAAATTAATATTTTTTAACTAAATAACACAACTTGAATGTGTAAATCCATAATTAGATCAATTAACTATAAACATGCTTATATAAATCCAATTGACACTAATAAATTGATTAAAATCCTCTCATATTGAAATGAATATGATAGATTATATTAGCACAATATTCATTATTAAATGTAAAATAAACAGTTTAAAATTTTTAAAAAATTAAATTTAAAAATTTTGAAAATGGATACTTATGGTGTAAAAATGAATTTCAATCATTTATTTTATATTTAACAGTGGAAATTGTAATAATATGATCTATCATGTTCATTATAACATGAAAACATCATAATCCCTAATAAACTTCGAGTATAACTTTTGTAATTGTGGAGCTTATTAGGGGTGAGTAGGCATGTATAAACGATCGTTTTAGTTTAAAACTGAACCAAATCGAAAAAAAATTGAATTTATATTTTACCTAAACCGAACATAAACCGAACTTTGTATAAAATCTAACCGAATTGAAAAAGTTCAGTTCGATTCGGTTAATCAGTTTGATTATTTTTTTCTTTTTATTATAATAAACTATATATATATATATATATATATATATATGTGTGTGTGTGTGTGAGAAAATAATACTAAAAAAAATTTTGAAAATAAAAAAAAATAATATATAAACGGGTATATCTGCACTGCCTTATTATCTAACCCGAAGCAAGACGAGTATTTTATTTTTTAAACGGATCGAGTTTGAGTTTTGTAAAATTCGCTTTATACTCGACCTGTTGCCATTCTTAAATTATGTGAAGGTAGAGAAAAATATAATTTGCATAAAATGAATACATAAAATAGATAGGACTTGCTTGCAAATATTTTTTAATTAAAAACATTAAATTGCTTAGTTATTAAATAATTATACTACTTAAACAATATGATATATAGATGAATTACGGTTGGAAAGTTTTTATTTTAATAAATTAAATTTTTCTTTGAAATGTATTATACTTTAATTTCTCATACACTTCAATGATAAAATAATGATAACAATAACAATAACAATAGTAATATATAAACCTATTAAATTCTTCGACTAGATATGTATATATTAAAAATTTTAAAAATTTATTAACTTATGATATTAGTGGGATTTCATTCCCTAGATCTTATATTTTGCAGGCAGTAGCCTATTTCCTATTTAAAAAAAAAAAAAATTGTTAGTTTTGTCTTTTCAAATATAAATTTTTATTTTTATTTATTTAAAATTTTATTCTCTTTTGCTTATAGAATTTTTTTTTTTGCCAAATTTTTGCTTATAGAATTTTGATATTTGAAAACTAAATTGATTATATAATTGAAAGTAATCTTATAATTTAATGTAATTTTTCAGAAGTAATATATCATTATCATATGAACTTAAAAAAAATTACAATACCATCAAATGAATTTCATAATGAAAACATACTATGATCACAAAGCCGAACCAAATTACAGCTATTAATAAAACACAAATAATCTCAACTTAAAAAAAAAAAACTTAAAAATAATTTTTATTATAAATGTTGTATTATCATTTTTGAAAGATTTTTTTTTATTTAAAAAATAAAATAAGACCATGAGAAATTTGGTACGCCGTTCACTCTAAGTTGCGCCGCATGCTTCTCTGCACTAAAACCCAGAAGGAAAGAAAAAAAAAAAAAAAAATGGTGAGGGTGGCGAATGCAAAACGATAAAAGCCGCCGTTGGTGAGTCAAGGTAACGGAAGTTATGAAATTAAAAACGGAAAAATTGAGGTCAACCGTTCGAGGCCCAAAATAGTAATTTCACAAAAAGACATACTAGACTGGTTTAAGACATTAAAATTTTCCTTAGGCCTTAGTCCACCTTCAAAAAAAAAAAAAAAGAAAAGAAAAAAGAAAAATAATACTCTGCTACTAAGCAATTAATTAATTAATTATAGAAATTATTAAGCAACTCCCTTTTATGCTAGTTCTGTGGAGTGGATTTAATCAAGTTTCAAGTCCGTGTAGTTCTTTTTCTAGAGAGAGAAAACCAAAACTAGAGAGAGAAAAAGATAGAAAGAAACCGTGTGGTAAAGCTAAGGATCTGTCAGAGAAAAAGATGGTGAGCTATGCTTCTTCTTCTTCATCCACTTCCCTCTGTTGATTTTTCTGTTTTAGATCTCCCTTTCTTTCTTTAGATTTGGTATTTTTTCTGTTTGTTTCTTGAGAAATTTCCGCTACAAATCTTCAATTTATGTGTTATTTCAAGTAAATAGCTTCCCTTTCTTTTTATGTTGTGATGTGGGAGGATGAAAATTGGTTTCTGTTGGTGGGGTTTAAATTTTTTTTTTTTGGAGGTGGGTTTGTAAGTACTGGGGATTTTAGTGCATTTCTGAGGCTAAAGTGTTTGTTTTTATGCAGAGTATGTGTTGAAAGAACTGATCTTTGTTTCCATTTTCCTGATCAGTGAAAGAATAACGGATTTTTCAACTGTATTTGTTGTTCAAAGGTTAGTTTCTCTTTCTCTCTTGACTTACTTTTTTTACTCATTTCAAGCCTCAAATGCTTAGTTCTGACATGTTGAAATTTGTGTTTTACCATTTAGTCCAGAAAATGCTCAATGGATCTTAGTTAATTCCCCATTTTGTACAAATTTGAGTCAAAATGTAAATTATAGAACGAAAGGAACAGGGTCAGGCATAACTTATCCACATGATAAACTCTTTCAGCCTTGTAGTTTTTTGGTCTAATTAAAAGAAAATAGTTTGTGATCTCAAAGATTTTTAGTGGATGTTTTTTTAAAGCCAAGTTTGAGCCAGTTTCTGGTTTTTGTTTATGGGTTTAGATAAATATGGCGTTTGTACTTTTGTTGTGAAGAATTAAGATTCTGAATACGTTTGTGCAAAATTTATGTTAGATGATTGATTGAATTAAGTTGGTCTTTTTCCCCCTCCTCCCTCTAAAGTATGGTTTGCAAAGTATTGGTAATTGTTCCTTTTCCTTTTTGTTGAGATTCCCAATTTGAATAAGAGTGCACTTAATAAGAAGGTAAGTTTGAATTAGTAGCAATTTGTATTTAAAGATCAGGTTTAAAACCTGCCAAAAGATGTCTCGTATAAAAAGTCTGGTATTTTAGGTGCTTTTGGTCCATGCGAGTCTTTTCTTTTACAAGAATCTTCTTTACTTGCTTTGTGCTTTTCCTTCTCTGTCTTCTATCTTTTCTTTCTTGGTGATTAAGCATTGCAGATAAAATTTAAAATAAGTTTGGTTGATTTGCAGCTGTGCTCCCTTGTTATGGTTTGCAGTCATCCATCAACTCAAGTGTAAATATTTTTTATGCGACAAAGATATTGAAGGATTTATTCTGTTAGAGCTACAAGTGTATTGGAGCAAATGTCGTTTCGTAGTATAGTTCGTGACATGAGGGATGGGTTTGGGAGTTTATCAAGGCGGAGTTTTGAGCTGCGGCTGCCAGGTCATCACAGAGGGAAATCTCATAGCTCGGTTTGTGAGCTGCATGACCAGCCTGTTGTCATCCAGAACAGTCGTTGGGCTAGCCTTCCACCAGAATTACTGCGTGATGTGATAAAGAGATTGGAGGCAAGTGAGAGTACTTGGCCTGCTAGGAAGCATGTTGTTGCCTGTGCTGCTGTATGCAGATCATGGAGGGAAATGTGCAAAGAAATTGTCACAAGTCCTGAGTTCTCTGGGAAGATTACCTTCCCAGTTTCCCTGAAGCAGGTGAGATTCTTGTGATCTTTTGTCTTGCCTCCACAATATTATTATATGAGGTAATGTTTTTTAAATGTACAAGGTTGAAGGCATCTAGTTGGTTTCTGTAGGCTTAAGATTGCCCATCTAGACGTAAATACATTGATGTGCTTTTTTATTATAAAGAGGGTCTTTTTTTGCAATAACCGATGAAGATTGACATGGTTTGTTTTGTTTGTCACTTACAGCCAGGGCCCAGGGATGGAACCATTCAGTGCTTTATTAAAAGGGACAAGTCAAACTTAACTTACCACCTTTTCCTTTGCCTCAGCCCTGGTGAGCTTTTACTTCTCAAATTATGTGGTCTTCAACTGTGGAACTTAGGGATTTTTAACTCCAGCATTTTATTCTTTTACGCACTTTTTTACCTTCTGAATTACTAGACATTATTTTTATGTGACATAATCTGGAGTTCTTGTGATTGTTCTTCTTAATAGCCATACTCTCAGATTTCTATGTGGTGATGAATGGTATATTTGAGCTTCATGCCAAAACTAAGGGCATATTTTGTAACTCATTTGACAAGCTGCAAGATTGATATTTTCTTCTTGGAGTGATTGATTTTCTATACCATGTGAAAGACAAGCATGACTGTTTGCAAGCAATATTTAGAAATACAAATGTGATTTTTAACATGTTTTAGGTCCAATCACCGTCTCTCTATCTTCCACTTATCCCCATCGTGCCATGCACAGTGTGCCTTCTTGTTCAGTTGAAATATTACCGCATTGCTACTTTTATTTTGTATTACCTGGGGAATTTTTATTACTACACCGTACTGCCTGTGAAGGTTTCTCATTAAGGATGAATTTACCTATTTAAAATGAATTAACCTCATTAAGTGTGAATGTGGTTTTATAATCTATCTGTTTCTCCATAAACCTGATCATTCTATTGAGCTATCTCAATTTTCAAGCTGAATTTCTGCTTGTAAGCAGTTCGATCAGATGTTGAAACAATCATCTCTGCTAGCACTTTTCATATTTGAGTAGAGTATTTTGTTCTATTCAATTTAATTTTTTTTTTCTTGCCAGCAGTTTCTACATTGAGTTATTAGAAGACAATAAAAGTTTCTTATTATTCTGATTATGCTGCTGAGATGTTCTGCATAATTGCTTCTTTCCCTTTATTGAGCCATTTTTTGATGCGCTGTTGATTAATCCCATGCTTTTGCAGCTTTGCTTGTTGAAAATGGAAAGTTCCTGCTGTCTGCAAAGCGGACCCGGAGAACTACTTGCACGGAGTATGTAATCTCCATGGATGCAGATAACATATCAAGATCGAGCAGCACTTATATTGGAAAATTGAGGTAGGAATTCACATTTTATCTCATATTTGATCATTTGCTAATGCATGCAACTTGATTTTGTTCTTATCTAAACTATCTTGTTCAAAATTGGGGTAGTTTCCTATGTACTGACTAGAAGAAATATTTTAAGCACAAGCAAACAGATCATGTGGTTCCAAGCTGGTTTTATCTGCACGTAGCTGTTCCCTCTATTGCTAATATATATAGCAGTAACTTGCATAATGTGGGCTTGTCATATAATCAATATCTCTTTTGTTTTTTCCTTCCACTTTTTGCAAACAACCTGTTTAGATCAATGTTTAATTCATCTATTCGAAGCATGTTATTAATTAGCAATGGTTGGATATATAGGTTTTTCATGTACAAAACACTTTAAATTAAATTTACATTAATATGATTATCCTGGAATGGTCACAGTTATCCATAATGAGTTGGCTTGATCTTTAATATGCATATGCAAGAATGTGACATTTACAAAAATGCAACTGATGTAACAAAGATTTAATAAGGGAATAAAATGAAGCTCTATACAAAACTGAAGGGATCTACTTGTGCTAGTTTGTTTATCCAAATGTTAATGCTACATAAATTTTGTATAATTAGTCTCCTACCTGTCTAGAGAGATGGGATTATGCGTAGATGTTTTCCATGCATCATACAGTGTGTTTCTTGTATAAGGGTTTTAAAGAGAGATTCTTGTCCTAGTTTGTTTCTTTTTGTTGATATTAACTGCCAGATCTGTGCTATTGTTAGTATAAATGATTCTCTCAAATGCAATATTGACTTCTAAATGTTGATTAGAACCAATATCAAATGGACTTGGTTTATCATTGTTGGATTCATAAATTTCTGCATGTACTAGTTGTGTGAAATGTGATTTGCTCTGTTTCAGGTCAAATTTTCTAGGCACCAAGTTCATAATTTATGACACGCAGCCCCCTTACAATAATGCTCAGCTCTCCCCACCTGGCAGAAGTCGAAGGTTCTATTCAAAAAAAGTTTCTCCAAAGGTCCCCACTGGAAGTTACAACATTGCTCAAGTTACATATGAGCTGAATGTTCTGGGCACCAGGGGTCCACGCAGGATGCACTGCACAATGCACTCCATTCCTGCCTCATCCCTTGAGCCTGGTGGTTTTGTGCCAGGCCAACCTGAGCTTTTACCTCGCTCCCTGGAAGATTCATTTAGGAGCATTTCTTTCTCAAAATCAATTGATACTTCAACTGAGTTTAGCAGCGCCCGGTTCTCAGACATTGTTGGTCCCCGAGATGAAGAAGATGAGGGTAAGGAGAGACCACTGATTCTTCGGAACAAGGCACCAAGATGGCATGAGCAGTTGCAATGTTGGTGCCTCAATTTTCGTGGAAGAGTGACAGTTGCCTCTGTCAAGAATTTCCAACTGATTGCTGCAACGCAGCCTGCCGCAGGTGCACCAACACCATCACAGCCCGCCCAGTCTGATCATGACAAGATAATTCTGCAGTTTGGGAAGGTTGGCAAGGATATGTTCACCATGGATTATCGATATCCTTTATCTGCATTTCAGGCTTTTGCTATCTGCTTGAGCAGCTTTGACACTAAATTGGCATGTGAATAGAAAGGAAAAGAGACTACGGTAAGAAATAGAACATTTAGTGGGGTAAGCCTTTTCTTTTCTAGGGTTTCATAGGAGGGGATGGTTGTATGCAGCAGTCACTGTATAACTCATTGTCAACTGGAAAGTGCTGAACATCTGCGCACATTGGAGAGGACTTTCATTTTCTCACCCTTTTTTTTTTATTATTTATTTTCTTTGTTTTTCATGGTATTAATTTGCTTTGAATGCTTCATTATGTCCTTATTTACTGCTCTGTTAACTTTGTTTCTTTTACAAGAAAAGGAGGGTAAAAAAATTAGACTTGGAAGGTGCCATTGACAGCATTCATCTTTAAGCAATTTGATTGTTAGGGTTTAGTATCTTGGTTGCCTTTGGTTAAGTTATTTAAGTGAGGTTTCATTTGGTTATCCATTTTTTTTATTTAAATTTTTTGCCTTTGTTACAATAGCAACAAATTTCCCCAAACAACAAAAATCAAAAGTTAACCGAACAGAGCCTAAGATGTTAAAAGTAACAGAGATATTGGTTATTGAATTAGGGTTACAGGTTTCCTGGGATGCAATGGAAAAGAATGTTTACTGTATATTGAAATAAAACTATAAAAAGTAAAACAAAATAGATATGTTATTTTATTTCTTATTTGGTTGAAAAATGAAAATATATTGGGTGGCTGATGGCCTTCACTCTCGTTTCAATGGTAGTACCGGTGGCTGATGGTGGAGATGGGAGCATGGCTTGGTGGTGGAACTTTATGTAGTGATGTAGTGGTGGCGGTTGCTGTTGCCTGTTGTAATTGATGGTGAAACTGAAAGCAAATAATAATTGATAAGCATCATTTTTGTTGGGGTAATCATATTTCTTAGCGCAAGTGCATAACTGTATTATGCTAATTTTTCTTTTTCTTTTTTTTTTTTTAACATTAGAGAGAGGAAATTTAATATAAGTGAGATTCTAACCTTATTATTTTATTAAAGTAATTTCACGTTATCACTAAATTAAAATACTAATTTCTTTTGTTAAATATTTTTGGGTAATCAACTAAAGTGATGAAAATTATTACGTTTTTTATTAGAGTTTGAATTCATAATTTTTTAATCATGAAAATGAGAGTTAAAATTCATTAATTTGCTTTTGGTTAATTTGACTTCGATTAGAGTTTAAAATTAAAACCTCATTATTCTGAAAATGATTTTAATGATATTAAACTGATAATGAATCCTTTATAAATATATTATATATATTATTAAAAACTTTTACTAATTATCAATATTTGCCAATTTAACAATTTATGTGTTGAAAATTAAAAATGAGAGAATCTAGCTAGGATATGGAAGATATTTTGTTATATTTATAAAAATATGCAAATTTTAATTAATTTTCATATTAATTATTTCATACATGTATGATATCCCAAGTTAATTAATACATTTTTTTCTTAACAGGATATAAAAAAATTAAAAAAAAAAGTTAATTAATACATAACAGGATATGTCATTGGAATTGAAAATTATTGTGATCTATGGCAGTCCATTATATATGTACTGTTTTTCTTTTTTTTTGAGAAATATGTATTTTTTTTTTTTTTTTGCCAAAGAGAAATATGTATTTTACTTAACAATATTTGACATGTTCTAGAATCTTTAAATAGTAATTGCTTCTTTAAATAATGGTTTGAATTTTGCTGATCCTTATCCTCACCTAATTCATGGCACTAAAACTCTAAATTTTATTCTAATAAATTTATTAGGGTTAAAACAATTTAAATTTTAAATTTTCATATTAATAATATTAACTTTTTATTTAATTTAATTAAAATTATCCCTATTTTAAGCCTTAATAATTATAACTTGTAAGAATAATATGTGAAAGTGTTGAGTGCTTTTGGAATATATATATTGAGAATCTCTTTTGGAATAGTTAATTATAGCTTACATTACTCCTATACATTATAGCTTATATTGCTAAGTCTTGTTTGCCCTCTTACGAAAAAGAAAATTAGGAAAAAAATAAAAAAAAACTAGTAAGGTAAGGTGTAACATAGAAGAGAGTGGTCTAAAACTCATCCTGCCCTACATAATTTGTACATAAATAAATAGCATGCTAATTATGAATTAAAAGATTCAAACACAACACACATAATCATAGCATCAATTATAAGTAATTGCATCAGAAGGAAACAAAAGGAAGAAAATAAAAAAGAGAAGAATCTTGATAATAATTAAAAAGTGAACAAGAAAATGGCATATAACTATTCATACAGGGCGTAATCAGGGGGATAAGTGTGAGTTTTGGCTCTCCAACTCACTTGAAAGTGTATATTATATTCTTATATAATTAGTTTAATTTTTTAATTAGTCCTTTTAAATTTTTAATTGGTATCCTTAAAATTAAATTTTTTATAAATAATTTCAAATGTTAAAATTATTTAATTAGTTCTCATTATATAAATATGAAAAATCAATAAAAATTTATTTAATTAAAATGTATTTTTATGAAAAATATAATTAGTTATTATTTTTTGAAACAAAAATTATTAGAAAAATTTAGAAAAAAAAATTAACTTTTTCCTTTGTTCTCCTATTGATTTTGGTCTCCTACATAAAATTTTCTGGTTCCGTCTGATATGCATACCAAAAATTTTAAAAAATTAAAAGAGAAAAAGAGAGAGAGAGAGAGAAAGAAGTGGATGATTAAAGAACTCTAATTACACATTAATTGAATCTTGAACCAATTTTCAAGATTTAGCCTATGTTACAAACTATAGTTTCTTGGAACTAAATTGAACACCACCCGACCCCCCTACCCCCAAAATGAAGGGCACCCTACGTACCCTACAAAATATATACAAAATTAAAAGCTCACCTGGTTTTGGTTGAAAAAGTTTTAAGGCCAGCTAACCCCATACGCAAACAAATTATTTCAGTACTCAATACAGAAAAGATTAAAGACATATTTATCTACAATTATATGCTTTGACCAAAGCATACATATAGACCAACCTCTTGAATGAATGATTTCTTGATTCACCGCTCAGTCATGGAAGAGGGCTCAAAAACAGTATTGATCATTGACAGATTCTGAGAAGTGAGCACTTTCTTATTGAAATCCACAATTAACCCAATTATTGTAGCTTATATAATTGGGTTAATTCTTAATCAATAATAATTAGGAGGAATATGCATATACATAGAATTTTTTTTTGCTTGTGCTCTTGAATCTTGATGATGGCCTAGGCCATTATTGACTATTGTTGAGCCACACATAGAGATAAAGGATGGATCTCTCTCTCTCTCTCTCTCTCTCCCTTTCTCTTGTTTTTTCTCTCTCTCTAAACAGCATTTGGACATACTAATTCATGTTGTCTATATATAAATAGCTTGATTAATTACATGCTATTATTTACTATATTATTTTGCTAATAGAGCATATATATTAATATCTATAATATAAAAAAAATTAATATCTTTTATTAAATTAATAGTTTAGCAATCATATATATATATATCTTATATATTATTATATAAAAAATAAAAAATTTAAGTCATGACAGCTCTCTTCCTTTGTGTTATAATTTTTTATGTAATTATAAAAAAGGAATTAATTAAGTCCTGCTTATTAATAATCTTTTTATATAATATTTTTATTCCATGTTTACCAAAATTGTGTTTGTCACGACTCACAGGGAAGATACTTGTTGAATATTTTTTTTTTTTGCCAAAGAGATACTTGTTGAATATATGGTTATGTATTTTATTATATGGCTTTTGTTGGTAGCTTTTGGTAAATGTTTTAATATATTTTTAGCATTCCTGCTTTGGATTCTAATCAATGAGTTCTCTATTTAAGTTAAACTTTTTATAATAAAAAATCATCCAATAAAAAATAACTTTAATAATTTTTTTATTTTCAAAATATTATATATTAAAAAGTTGGTTTAACTCTCTGTCTAGAAAGTTAAACTTTATTTTTTATTCTAATTGTAATTAATGTTATCTTATTTTATTAGTTTGTTTTTTTAAAAATGTTTTTTTTCTCTTCTTTTTATAAGTCATTTAATTTCAAGACATTAATTTTTTATTATTTATATTTAAATATTAATTAAGATGCTTTTTATCAGACAAATTTAAAATAAAGAGTACCTTAAAGATGATCTTATATAACAAATTTTGTTTAAATAATGTATGGTGATGGTGTTGTTTTTTTTTTAGAATATATATATCACAAAAAATTCCATAAAGAAAGTCAATCAATGACTTATATTTTTTTTTATCATTTGGCTTATGTATTGAAGATTTCCTAATGGATTTTGTGATCAAATTTGCAAAGGGTTGAATTGAAGATGGCATTTCCATATCTATCATCTAGCTTAATAAGTCTTTTTTTTTTTTTTTTTTTTTTTTTTTTCAAGAGTAACATATAAAATTTGTCGTCAATAAAAAATAAAAATCAATAATAATATTATTTGATATATAAAAAATTTGTAATAAATATATCAATATACATTGTTATAAATATGTATTTATTACTGTTAATTATTATTTTTAATATTAAATTAACATTAAACAATATAAAATTATCTATTAAATTTAATACTTATTACAGTACATTATTTGTAATTGATTAAATATTTTTATATTATATCATCCTAAATTTAAATTTTGATATTTTCTATTATTCGCTTAAGAAATTAAACTAATTATTGTGAATGAAATTAAATAACCACAATTTTTTTTTTTTAAATCCATGCACAATGCCCATAAAAGAAAAAAGAATTAAAATATAGTCTATGACATCATTAAATCTAGAACCCATCTTGTGTGCGAAGAGCCAACTTCTGTTCCTGAAATGATATTTCTTACAAACTTTATTAACAGAATAAAATTATCAAAGAAGACATTAAAAACAATTATAAAAAGAGATTCTTGCAAATCATATATATATATATATAGTGATATAGAGGTCAACACTAATAAATTAAAATTAAAATTTATAAGTCTTATTAGTTTGAATTTAATTTTTGGGGTTAAACTATAAATGAAATTTTTTTCTTATTCATGATTTTTTTTTAGTTTTAGGATGGATAATTTGTTTTTAATCGGAATAGAAAGGTAAACTTAATATAATGCATGAAAGTTGATATGTGATACCTTACTATGAACAAAAATGATATAGAGATTTTATTATTATTAAATTAAAATTTTGATTCATTGATAATATAATGAGTATAATAAGGGTGGACGCAGGATGAGATATTATGAGACCAAAATTAAAATAAATATATATATATATAATATATCTCATCAAACAATGTATCAATTCCCATTCAAATAATAAACAATAAAAAATTTTCGCTAAATAATAAACAATAAAATTAGGTAATTAAATTCAATATAAACAATCCGTGTATAGAAAATTTTTATAAAAATTAGTAATTTAGTATAAAAATTAATCAACTAAATTACATTTTTATAATAACTTTTAACAATTATGTTTATAATTATACGATAATTTATAATAATTTAAATTGCTTATAGAAATTCTTTGCATATATTGCTTATAAAAATTAGGGTGTATATATATAAAATATATATTAAAAAAAAATAAAAAGATCTAGGCCCCCCCCTATATACGAGAGTGAACCACGTCTAGGTGGATCCAAAATTATAAGTAAGTAAAATAAAACAAGGGAAAGTTGTGGTTATTAAAGAAGATAATTTTAATTAATTGGTCTTGCATAGTGGTCACTAGTGCAACTTTTTGGAAGATATATGATACTAATAGCTAAGCTATAATTGTGGAATCTCTTGAGTCTTGATGGAACATTATTTTTTGTTTTCCAATTTTATAAGTAATTTAACAATAATTTTAAGTTATTAATTAACCCTAAAAATATATGTATATAGTTAAAATATTTTTAATGGGACATATATATGCCTTATATTTCTTTTTTAATTATTGTGTCAAGTGTGACTCTTATCATAACCACCACTTTGGGACTAATTAATTAATATAATAAAAACCCTTACTCATTAATCAATGTATAAATAAAATAATACTAAAACTATGGGATGGGATTGGGAAGAAGATTATGCTTATGATGTTATTTGCATATATTATTGTTTACATGAAAGAAAATGATTAATGAACCGATAGGGTCACTAATTACTAATTAGTCGGTCTTGATTAAAAACTAACTTCACCTAATACCTAATCATGACTCATAAGGTTTTACTTATTTCTTTATACTTTAAAGAAAATAGGTTATACTTTTCTCTATAAAGAAATAAATAAAACCTATTTTATTTATTTTGTACTTTTCTCTTTTTAACAATGTAATATGGAAAAAAAAAATTCATATTTATTAAATACAAACATATTAAGTAATTAATATAAAAATAGACTCTTCAATTTTAATAGCTAGCTTTTAAGGTTAATTCTTCTAAATTTATATTAAAAACTTAATATAGTATCAAAGTTTAATCTATCATTGCACCACTTTCTATTATATCATAATTCAAACTGAGATTTCAATTTTCAGTATGTTGTGGGTTTAGTTTGATTTTAATTCTTGCCCTGTAGCGGGTTTATTTCAACTATCTTTCACCCGATGATCATAATTCAAACTGTGATTTCAATTTCCAATATGTTATGGGTTTAATTTGATTTCAATTCTTGCCCTCTAGTGGATTTATTTCAATTGTCTTTCATCCAGTAATGAACTTTCAACTGAATTTAATAAAAAATTATTTTCGTTTAGTTGTCATTTAAGGGGAGCCTTCACCTATTTATCACTTAAGGAGACTGTTAAGAATATAATATGAAAAAAAATTTTAGTTGACTTTTAAGTTTAATTCTCTCAAATTTATATTAAAAACTTAACATCTCTAGGTCTTATTTATTTATGGTGGATGGGGAAATAGGTTTACTTATTTCTTTATATTTTTAAATTTGAAAATAAATTAAAATTCGAAATCCTTCCTTTTACCCAAAAAAAAAAAAAAAAATTATATTACTTTGTTTATCTTAAAATATTTATATATTTCATTTATGTAAAGTAGCACATAACAACATAAACCCACCACTTACTTTGTGCTAAATTCTTAATTATTACAAAATGAAGTGACATCAAATCTTGAAGTGCAACCAGATAATTATATCAAATGAATGGTTTATTCTAAAAGTTTAATATTTTATATGAGATCATTACGAATATATTTTATAATTCAATACGTTAATTTTCTATTATTTCTTAGTCTTTGGAATTTTTATTATTAATAATCTCTCTTTATTTTGTTTGTTTTTCATTTGGTACATTGAAAATGTTTAAAGAGATAAAATTACAAGGATTCAAATTTATAATTTTTTATATCATGAGATAAATATATATATATTTTTAGAAAGATCATGAGATAAATATTTGATAACTAAAGTATTAACTTTCATTATACATTGTTTCTCTCTCAAAAAAAAAAATCACAGTCGCTTTCCCTCTCATTTTTTTTTTCTTCTAAAGTTTATTGTTTGAGCAACCATCGATCTTCATTCAGTCGGCGGTGATTCATTTTTATTTTATTTTATTTAGTTTTTTATTTTCAATAAGAAATATTTGTTAATTTGTGTCTTTTTAAATATGAATATAATTTTATTTTTCATTTATTTTATGAATTTTGTTATTCTTTTTATGAGATTTAATAAGTTTTTTGTTTTGTCTTTCTTAATGAGAGTTTGTTTGTCTTCGTCATGGGAGTTAGAAAGAGTTTGAGTATGATATTTAGAAAATTGAACTTGTTTAAAGACTTGTCAAACGACAATGAAGTCGATTTGTAACTCAGTATAGCCGACGAAT
Source organism: Vernicia montana (assembly GCA_949750685.1). Lineage (NCBI taxonomy): Eukaryota > Viridiplantae > Streptophyta > Magnoliopsida > Malpighiales > Euphorbiaceae > Vernicia > Vernicia montana. The sequence continues at coordinate 27,079 of CATKHJ010845142.1, forward strand.
GGAATGTATTTTTTACTGATGTGTCAAACGCAGCTAATATGTTATATACAATTGTTCCGTTAACACGATCAATGAAGTTCATAAGAAAAACTTATTTTTATAACAAGATTTGTATATATTTATTGAACGCATTCAAGTTTACTTCTCTGTTTCAAATTGTAATTATTAATCATTATTAATGAAATATTTTTTTTATTTAAAAAAAAAAGTATTAACTCTCATTAATATTGCAAAAGATAACTCAATTTTTTTTAGAAAAACAAAAAGAAGTCGAGTTCGAATATATTTTTAGATAAAAAGAAATATATTATATGAGTAAGCTAAAATTTCAATCGTTGGAAGATAACTCGATTATGGGATAACTCTAGGATCACACACTTGCTAGCTCCAATCCATTGAAAGAGGGCGGGTAATATATGACCCAATAACGACTGGAGTCATAATTTTTTTTTTTTTTTTTTTAGAGGGTCCAATTGTTTATATCATAATTTGCATTAATGTGATATATATAATTAAATTAATTTTTATATATTTTAAAAAAATTATAACCTAAAATAAGATGGCCAAATACAATATATAGCTAACTTTTTATAATTTTACACTAAAAAAAGTTTTATATTTTGAAAATTAATAGGAACTATAGCCCCTAGGCCCCCTAGCTCGGACCCCAAATTCAAACCATGTATATAATGTATAATTTTTAGTTATTATCACATTTAGTAGTTGAATATTCATTAAAGTTAATACTTAATTGTTAATAATCCTTTTGTCTTTCTTTATTTTTTTTATATTTCAAAACAATAAATATTAATTCATAGGGGATTTTGATGTGGATATGACAAAACATATCATATATTAGGACAAATAAATGCCTAGCACCCTAAATAAATATGGATGACAATTTTATCCGGTCCGACGGGTACTTGTTCTGCCCTGACCTTAATGGGGTAGGTAATACCTGCCTCATTTAGTAAATGGGGCGGGACGAGTTTTTTAATTTATATCCGAATCGAGTTTGGGTAATGTATAACCCGACTCGATTATATATATATATATATATATATATATGAAAAAATAAAAATAAAAAATAAATATAAACGAGTATACCCGCCTTAAAGCGGAGCGAATATTTTATTTTTTAAGCGGGTCAGATTCGAGTTTTGCAAAACCTGCCTCATATCCAACCCGCTGCCATCCCTATAAACAGAAAAAGTTATTCTCCATTTCTTTTCTTTCCCCCTCAATTTACCTCTTAACATCATGCATGTATATAACACAGGGAGGGGAAAAAATTAATGTTTTCAAAGGCATACAGAGATAAATATTTATCTTATTATATTTAAGAATTGTTTTTGAATATTCAAGAATGAGGACTAAAAAATGAAAAAAATAATTAATTATCATTTATAATAAACCAATCTAATTAAAAATGAACAATATAAGGAGGAAAATCAATGAGTCATATGTAGAATTGAGATATCACAAGTTCGAATTCTAGTTGAAATCAAATTAAAAAAAATTAAAATTAAAATACACATATTGAATGTGTACTTGCTACTTACCATTAAATTAAGCATGTGAGTACTATTATGTTGGAGAAATTAAAAACTAATAAGAAGAAGAAGAAGAAAGGACAAATACCTTAATTTTGTTTTCTTTGAGATGGAAAGAGACTATAATTATAAAAATTAAAATTATTCCATTTTTAGCAATTAGAAATTTATATATCCCAATTACAAATGTAATAAATTTTAAACTCCATTAAATGAAAAGATGATCTTTCCCCTCTTAATAAAACAAAACATCATATAATTTAATGGGTTATCCAATAGATAATCAAAACCCAAAGTCTGTGTACAATTGGGCCTCTCTTAGGGATCAAGCCATATACTTTAAACAGCCCATGACCCAGCTCAGATTCTGCAATTATTTTATAATGACAAGGGTATTTCGGTCACTTAATTACCACTATATATATATCCAAACCAGATCTATGGTGAAAACCCTAACCCTAATTTTACACAATTACACTCTTTCTCTCTCTCTCTCTATTTGTTGCCTCTCTGTTTCGTTGATGGATCTGATTTGAGGCTTTTTTCACTGTTTTTCCTTTAAATTTTGTGTTTGCCGTAGTTTGCCCGATGATGCACAACATAAACTACATTGAACGGTTGCAAATCGGTGTTTTATTTCATCATTAGCCTTCTTTCACCGCCTCCACCACCACCACCACCTCCACCTCTTCCTCCTCTTCTTTTTTACATATATATATATATACACACACACATATACAAATTGTGAAGGCTTTTGATGGACGCCATTTGCGCTAAAACCATATATGATTGGTTTAAAGCTATGAGATCTGAGGGCTTTTTTAAAATTATTTATTTATTTTTTTTATCAAGAAAAACCCACATTAGTATTTTTCCTGAACGGTCAGTTTTTCACCATTTGCTCTACTAGGCCTTGCATGTGTAGTTTTAAGGTTTTTGGATTTGATGAACATTATGACATTTTTTTTTTCTTTTACGTGTATCTATTTTAAGTCTATTGTAGTTCCTGTTTGCCTGATAGTATGCTTTGAGAGCTTCAATGCCTTTTACATCTGTTATTGCCCACTGATGATACCTGATTAATGGGGCAGTTGCTTTGATTTTCACTATTGAGCCTCTATCTTCACTTTCAGCTCTCCTGTCTTCAGGAATACTGGCTGGTGGTGTTGGGTTTATTTTGTTGTTGTTGTTGTTGTTTGTTCTGTTGGTTGGTAAGGATTTAGTATGATGCGCTAAAATTATCTAGTAATACCACATTAAAAGTGAAGATATAGATTGGTTTTTAATGAAAATCTTATGCTTTACTGCTCAAAGTTACAAAAAGATTTTATCTGAGGGCTTTGTGGCTTCTTGAAGATTTTATCTGAATTCCCTTTTTTTTTAGTGTGCACATAGCAAACTGTACGAACGCTGTTGTCAATGTTTATTATCTGTTTTAATCTAGATAAAGCTCCACAATTGATATTATGTAGTTGAGTTGATAAACTTATATTTCTATACGTCTTATGTTTCCTCATTATTATTATGCGTTTATTTATGTTTCGATCTCTTGTGGTGCGTGAATCTTGTGATGCATGAATTGAACTAATGACATCCAATAACTTTCATATTCCATGCATCATTAATGGGTTTTGGTCTGGATTTACCATCAAGATTGCATGCTGTTGTTTCTGAATTCTGATGAAAGCAAACCGGCTTAGCATTATGGATTTTTTATCTTCATTCTATTTTCATCTTTACAAATAATCTCTCTCTCTTTCATTGGCTTTTTGGTGTTTTGTTTGGTTGTGTTGAATGATGATATGACTAGTTAATTCTTGAAAGTTCAGCCTGGGAAGTTTGATCTTTGGAAAGCAATATTTGACTGTCTTTTTACCAAGTTGATGTTGCATTGCTATATTCCGCTTTTAGCTTTGGTTGTTTTTCAATTTCAAGAGTAAGCCTTGATTTGTAATTTTCAGAATAAATGATAATGTGTACGAATTTTGACTTCTAAATTTAATAAAGTTAAATTAGATTGATCTAGTTAGTTGAATATTTTTGCAGAGTGAGTCTGATTGAAGTTGTTCTGCTAACACAACTTATTACTCTATTAAAAGTTAGGCAAATTTTTAGCTAGGTATAGTTAGTCATTGTCATCTGGAGGCATGGATTTTTGTTCTTGGAGTTGTAACTTTTAAACTCTCTGAATGTTACACATTTCTGAAGCCAGTCAGGTATATCTGGATGCTAACATTTTCTATTACATACAATATTTATTTTGTTTTCTTAATTGTGTGTAGAGTAATCTGCCCAGTGATGAGAACTCATTACACAGAGTGGTACTTTGTTTTTCAATATGAGCCTCCAAAATCTCTCTCTGCCCTTCTTGCCATTTTCAATTCTGTTTCTTCTTCTTCTTCTTCTTCTTCTTGTTATTATTATTATTATTATTATTATTGGTGGTGGTGGTGGTGGTGGTGGTGGTTGTTTTACCATTATCATTTGAGATGTGTTGAGGCTCTAATTGAACAACAAAGCTTTACCAACTATGACTTGTCAGAGCTATGAGATCTGAGGGCAATATCATTTCAATTTATCTTCTAGGTTTTGTGCTGTGAAATCTTTACAGTGGCACAGTTACATGTTTCTCATTTGTAGCAGTATTTTTTTTTTTATGTTCTCCTTCTAATGAGATACAACAAAGTATCTTGTCAATAGCACATTTGCCTATAATTTGAATTGGCACCAATGAATTGTGTTGTGCCCAATGATGAAAATCAGATGTATTGAGTGGTTGCAATGGTTTTCAATCACTAGTCTTTCACTACCACTTACCTGTGTGCGTGTGTGTTGTTGTGTATGGGTGTGTGTGTGTTTGTGTTTTGCTTGTCTGGTGGTGTGGAAAGGCTGGGTTGAAAACTATTTGCATTTTCGTACCACAAATGATTTATTGAAGCTATGAGATCTGAGGGCCTATATCTGATTTTATCCAAATTGCAAAGTTATTTTTTTGGTTTGTTTTTTTATTAGCTGAATATGCTATTTTAATGATGGCAAATATATATACCTATGTTCAGGTATCATTGTCCTTTGCCATGTTGCTAAATAATCAAGTTATGTGATGTGTACAATTGCAGGTTTTTTCTTTAAGGTACTTGCTGTAGAATCTGGTTTTTTTGTATGATTTATCCATCTTTGAATAATGAATTATATTTAGAGAAATACAAATCCTACGCAAGTTGGGTTGATAAATTACAGTTAGATATTGTATTTAGAAATTATTTCATGATTTTTTGAATTTTCAATTCTATGCAGCATGTGTTTGAGTTCATTTCACAGGCCGTCTTTCTGGCTGTTTAAAACTCTACCTGCTGTGCTACTATAGTCAAGTTGCAGGTCTGTGGAGTATCAGGTTTTGAATAAATTGTGCGGGTGAGGTGCTAGAGTTCACTATTTTGCAGATTATAGAGGATAAACTGTATCTGGTTTTTGTTTAATAGTAGTATCCAATTCGCCATTGGCACTCTAATGTACGCTTTACAATGAAAATATGTTTTTGTATTTGATGATGCAATTCTTGGATTAATGATAATATTATAAAAAAAAAAAAAAAGGAGCATGCCTTTCGATTCTTGAGGAACTAATATATGTAGTCCAAAAAAAAAAAAAAAGCAATATTAGAATGTAAAATTGGATCCCTATATATTGAATCATATACTAGTAAATTTTATATTTTAGAATTTTCTGAGTAGGAATAAGAATTATCTTGTTTGGGAATTATTTTATTTGGATTAAAAGAAAGATTGTATCTTTTACTCATTACACTAAATGTAACTTTTCAATGAAGTTAATACATATACTGTACTGATAACAGCTGAGTTCAATTATCAAGTCGTCTCATTGATTTGAGAATTCATCATTAACACTTCATAATTGTTTATTGCAATTCGAGTATTCAATCTTAGTTTGGCGGGAAAAAAAAATTATTCAATCTTAGAACTTTAACGATATATTTAAATTTAATGAATTAATATGTGATAATAGAGTCAAATTTTAATAAAATATTATAATTAATTTTGATTATTATGTAGCCAAAAAAATAATTATAATCACATTCATATAATAAATTAATATTTTGTTAAAATTTATTATACGATATTGATATAATTGACTTAATTATTAAAAAATTTCTAAAAAAGATTCTAACATATTCTTTCCTCGGAAAAAAAAAAAAGTTTTAACATATTCTTTGTTTTTTAACAGAATAATTCCAAGAAAAAAAATTGTTTTGAACCAGAGAAGCAAGGCCCTAAAACCCTTTCCATTTTGAGATTTGAGTCCACTAAAAATTGTGAGCCATTGGATAATAATAACTACTAAAACCCTGTCCCTCTGCTTGCTTACCCTCCACTTCTCAGAGTCACCGGAGAACCCCCAGAAAGAAGTAGTAGTTTTACAGAACCATGCTGGAGGCAAGAAGCTTGAGCAAAGCAATAGTCCCATCAACTCTGATTGAGAATCCTTCTCCTGGAAATCTCCAGCCAACTCGCCTTACCCTCCATGTACCAAATCCCTCTCTCTGTCCCTTCTCCAAATCCCTTTATGTATGTATTCTTCAATTCATTCATATGTGTTTATTTTTCTCTTTCAGGTTAACGAGGATACTTCTTCTTGTTGGGTCTACTTGGCTTCTGGGTGTCATGTCTACAAACTGCAGGTTCCCCCAGTTTTTGATTTTTTTAATAATTTGAAATGGATTGAAAAAGGCTTGTTATATGTTGTGTGTGGTTTGGACAAGATTGATACAGTAGGGGCTGAGGTTATGTAGCTACCTGTTGAGGTTCGCTTCAAGTTTGTATTTGGACTTGGTTTCGTATTTTATAGGATTTTTTTTTTTAATATATACATCTGATTTGACTTGTTGAATAAGTATAGTAATTCTTTTTGGATAACAGTACGTTTGAGTTTTTTGGGTGACAAATTTGGAAGCCCGTGATGAGCTTTATACTTGCAATCAAGCAATGATGTTATCTCATGTGTTTTTATTTGAGTATTTTGTGCGTACTGTTGTCTTGAAAAGACTGGTATTTGTATTCTCCGTTATAATACTGAATTGTTGATCAATTTGATCCTGTGGACGTGGGCAAAATTCTAGGAAAAGCTGATCAATTATACTACTATAATATTGTCCTGGATCAGATCTTAAAATAAATGATAGTTAAACTGGTTTATTTTCTTCTCATTTTCATAGATTCCAATGCAAGATTCTTCTGTCAACAAAGGGAAAGAAAGCCTCCTCATCCCTGTACAAGCAAAGGTATTTTTTTTTATAATTTGAGCAGTTGGTTATTTGTCAACTAGCAGAAAGCAGGTCTTGACTCTGCTTGGCTTATCAGCTTAGTTGATTGTATCATTTCATTAATGATGTGCTCATGTAATAATGTATTGTTGGACTTTTTAAGGTCACAGACTCTTCAGTAGTTAACCGCTGCCCTCATCGTTCTGAAATTCAGAGTATAGTGCTATGTGAAACTGAAAGTAAGTAATTTGTGTTTACATTAAGAGCACAACATAAAATTTATTGGCCTTACAGACCTTGTTTTTAGAGCTTGATTTTCGTATCTCTAGAGAGTGTATGCTATTTCTGAAGTTTATGGTTTTACTTGGCCAAATTATCTGCAGGCCCTGGTTACTTGGTGTTGGGAAGTGTTGATTGTTTTGGTCATCTCATTGTCTCTAAACTAGATAATAGTGGTAAAGGTACACTTCTCTTCATTTTAGTTTTCTTTATGGTCGCATAATTTGTGTTGAAGATTTGATGGCAAAGCTTACCACACTTTTATATCCAAGTTGGAACTTCAAAACATTCAGTCCTTTGTTATTTTTTTGAGGGGATAATCTAATCCGGCCTTTACCTATTCGCTCTGTACTTTTATTGTCCTTGAAAGTTGGAAGCGAGCACAAAGGTGGTACCTAACCCAAAATTGCAAAGAGAAAGATATAGCTCTGCTTCTTGGTGGCTATGGTTAGATTATTGCGGGTGAATGCAGACTGCTGGGACCTTGTTGGTTGTTGCTCTGGTACTCAATGCTTTCAAGTAAAAAGAGTTAAATAGATCATAAATATATGGATTAAGGACCCATAAATTACTGAACATTGTACCAAGTATCAATTGTAACCATTTTTTTTCCTTATCAATTATATACACCTACTTCAATATATGGTGTCAATTATGACCAATCTAAAAGTTGTGTGTCAAAAGTACCCTAAGAGTGAACATAGATAGATTATATGTTATGAATAAAATATAAAAGAAGCTTGCTTACATGACATTTGAACTATTACAATATTCAATAACCATTGATTTCTTTTAAAATTCTACTTAATATGTACAAAAATCGTTTAAAAAGGAAAAATAAGTATTTTGTTTTCCACTCTCTCTCTCTCTGTCTCTCTCTCTTGCTATACATCACTATCCTTTTCATATTTTTTACATAAAATAGTCTTGTCAGAATCTAGTGTGTTCTGGTATGCGCTTCCTTTAAATTGGTCATAGTTGACACTGATGTTGAAGTAGTTATGTATAATAGATACAAAAAAAACAAAGACAACTGATCCTTGGACAGTTTTTTAGTTTTTGGGTCATTACCCCAAATATATTTGTGAACTTTTGTTACTGCAGAGTTTTTTCTAGACCTCCAATTTTTTCTCTATCAGCTATCGGAGATATGCCTGTTGGGTTTACACTCACCCCTTGTCTTGTTCTTACTTGATTGCTGTGTTTCTAAGCTAGCGTGCTACTAGTAATCTGCGTCTAATGCATTAGCCACTTGCCTTAGATTTCTATGAAGTTTTCTATTTTGGGTTAATTACATTCCTATTCTACTATGACATTGTAAGAAAATCAAAATTATGCTTCCTTTAGTTTTTGAGGCCTTGGAAGATTTGATAAATCTTGTCCACTAATGATATTTGTTTGATAGATATTTTGCTAGTATGGGGGCCTACATGTATGCTTAGAGAATAAACTGCATAATAACTAAAATCATTAGCATACTAGTTTTCATATTGGTTTCTGTTTCATCTTGTGGTTGTGTTTTTCAATGGTGGAAGTGCCTCAATAATGTGTCTTATGAAATTTTCAGATATTGACAGGCTTACATATTCAGTATTGCCACGGGATTCAGGTGTTGGAGAATGTAGTTGGTCAGGGCTCTGCTTCAGTCCAAGTCAATGGTCAATGGTACCTAGTTTTTCTATTGAACTGATTTGAACTCATAAATATTCAGTCTGGTACTTACAAATGTCTTTCAGATCCATATCATTGAATCAGCAAGACACTGTAACCATTGAAGCTAGAGTGAACCTATACAATGTTAAGTTGTATCATTATCTCCCATACGATAAGAATGAACTTGATCATAGGATCTTTGAGCTGTGCGGCTCTTCCCATTAACCATCTGCAAATTTCTTCATTGCATGTATTATGCTCTTTGTCTGTTGGGAATGTTCATTTTAAGCAGTGCTAATATGAGCTTGTAAATGGTTTAATTATCCACTTTTTATCATAAATTTAGTCCAGTTATCTATCTTTCTGGGTGTTTGGCTGCATTGATTTGGGGATTAGGTTGATTGTATGGGTATTGGGGATGGCTTTTAAAATTCTTTGCAAATTTATGCCTGAATCTAATTGGCTTTTTAGTTTTCATTTTTATAACCATAGATTCATGCATGGACATAATTCACCAGAAAAATTTTATAGCAGCATGTGATATGCTTTATCCCTATTGTTTTGTGAATTGAGCTCCTTTATTCATAACCAAAAAGTTGTTCTCTTCCTGAGCCTTTTTTTTTGCCTTAAATGTTCTCTGGTGCAGGCAGCAGTAGCACGTAGCTTCTGCAAAAGCATTGATGTTTATGACCAAGATATTCACCTGCGAACTTTACGTACGTAAGTGTTGTGCGAGCTGATTTTTTTCCTCCTCCCTGGTTATTTCAAATAGTAATTCGTGATTACCAAACACATAAACAAACACAAATATCTGTTGTGGGCTGGTAGGCATGTGTTTTATTGTGGGTAAAGATGCTGCATTGGAGTGCATGTATATAACTCTATGTCAGCATCCAAAATCTGTGTATACGCACCTACACATACAACTGTGTCTTTGTCTATGTGCTTTGGGGTGGGGGGCTGGTAACAGCTGAAGACCTATTATATGGTCTAAAATATAATCAGTCTCAATTCAGTTTGACCTAGTCTCAGTGCCAAATCAATTGCAATGAGTTGGATCTTTCTTCTCCATCAATTTTTTGTTAGAGCCAAACTTGTTGAAAATTACCCAAACTGTACAATGTAATTTGTTTTCCTTGAATCTCTTGGCTGATGCACTTGCATATAGCAAGCCAAGATGTGCATGAACTTCATTTGAAAATGTTCCTTTGCAATTGCCAGTGTTGTGTTGAAAATTTATATGGAAATATCTGTAATGTGGAAAGGATGAAGTTCCCGTTAGATATCTAAAATTTCTATATCTATTTTGCAGACTCTGGTATCCATCCTCATTGAGCTTCTTACAGAATTTATGTCATGGGGATGAAAGTTCAATTTTAGCCATTACTGAGGGCTGCCAGGTACAAGTTTGTGTACATTATATTTGCCTAGTTCCTCATTTTTGCAAAGAAAATATTGTTCCACTTCATCTTGTGGGATTACTGCAGCTGACAATATGGGACTTGAGAATGAAAGAAAATGGTGGCTGTCTACATCGAATTTGTGGTTCTCTTGGTGATATATTCTATGCTGTCTGCAGTTCCTCAACTGGAAATATTGCAGTGGGTGGAGCTGATCGCACTGTAACCATTTATGATCCTCGCAGGTTGGTCACTGTTGGTTTGCTATAAACTATGTATGGGGGTTATCGACCGACAGTACTGGAAGTTATAGTTTCTGATTAGTGTTGCCCATTTTGTCACTCGAGTCAGTGATGATTTATGTTTAGAATTAGGATATGCAGAATATGCATGGCTAAGCATATCTATTCTGCTTGTTACTGAATTTTGTTGAAGATGGATATAAAGATAGAACGTCAAAGTTTTCCACAGTAAACAGAATAAGACCTAATTAGTACTTCTGTCTTGACTGTAGATGGGCTCCGCTTTCAAGATGGGTGCATTGTTCAAAATATGAGGTTAGTTTGTATTTCCATTGCTTTCCCCCCCTCCCAAAATAAAAAAGAGGGAAAACTTTCATTTTTGTAGTTCCTTACCATATGAAGCTATTTTAAACATTCAAGAATTGGTTTTGTTTAGTTTACAGTTGATTCTGTGGAAGTTGCAATGTTATAGTTTATACCAATAAAATGGACTGATTTTTCTACATCCTTTTTTTATTCTTTGGATGACGTCCTCTGCAACTACTGAATCCTAGGAAGATATTTCGATGTTACACTGCATTTTGTCTCCTTTCTTTGGAATGTGAATTTATTGTAACACCAGGTTCTTGAGCACCATTCACGAAAATCACTCTTTTGTTACTGATTTTTGAATTGGGTAACAGGTAACTTCTTGTATGCTGGTCTGCACTACTAATGCTTCCCATGCTGAGAGTTTGAAGTATGTGGATCAAGTTGATTTTATTATAAAAGAAAAAAAAAAAGAAAAAAAGAGCTGCCGAAATATGTTTATAGTTTTAGTTTGTTTCTTACAAGCCTCTTCCCTTACTTTCCATCACTTGAACTGATCTCCCTGGCTACAATTTATTGATTAGATTATCTCATTTATGAGGTTTGTTGTTATTGCAAAATACAATGTGATGGGAATGTCAAGATTAAGAGAGGAGGCTTTTTGGTTAAATATGTTGCATCTTTATTAATGTATTAGTATGAAATTAACCAGGATAATTTTAATATAGACTTCAGATGCTTGGAATTACAGTTCTTCTACTGAAAGTTCCAGGCATTTCTATCTCTTTGGATTTTAATATTTTAGCTTAATTTTGCTATTTTTGCAGATAACTGGACTTGCATTCTCATCACTGGACCCTGATTACATCTATATTCAAGGGGTTGATTATGAGGTGATTCTTTGGAAGCAACTGAAACTAATCTCATTTTTTTATTAATGCATCTTTTTCCTGATACTTACAGCTTCAGATTATCTAGTACTTGCTGTTTTAAACTTCAGTTTCAGATTATAACATCCCAGCAAATTTGGTCTTATAGTAAAGTTGAGATATCAAGTACTTTTTATAGAGCTCTAATAGCTCTTTTCTTCTTTCAATCACCTAACCTACATTAAATAATTGATACGATACAATATCAGATTTAAAATTTACATTAAATAAACTCCATTAATAATTTAAAATTCATGCTTCAAATCAAATGCTTTGAAATAGACCCAAAGACAAGACTGAATGGCATATGCAGATATGATATGCTGAGATGAAAGGGTGATGGGGGAGACATGGTATAATTTTATTTTTTGGTGTCTAGCTGTTGAAACATGAAGAGTACCGTTGCAATTTCAATTATCAAGCAAAGTAACTTCATCTTATAAACCAAGTTGTCTGATGTTTAAGTGCTGCATGATGTGGAGAAAATTTGCTTTAGCTTGTATGAATCTCTCTATATGCTTGTGTTTTCCACACTGTAGAATAATGAATGTACATTTGCAGGTCTTTTGTGGACAATGGAAAGAAAGCGACAAAGTTTTTTCATTTAGAGGAGACTCAAACTGGCTTGGATTCAGTAAGGTATTAGTTCTGAAATTCTCCATAAAAGAATGTGGACATGCCCATTAGGAGCATGTAAATGCACCCTTATCTCTTGCAAGCACAAACCCTATTCCATGCTTGGGGTTCTGAATTTGGAGTAATTTTGTCAAATCATGTCTGTTATTATTCCTGTGTCAAAGCTTGAAAGAATTGATTTGAGTAACCAAACCAAATGAAATTAGATGAGGCAGGTTCTGAACTGAGAATTCATGTATTGCAAAATTCTCTCATTTTTAGACATTGAATTTGAGTTTCTAACAAAAGATAATAAAATATGCTTAGGGGAGTACAATGATTTACATAGAAAGGCCATTACCTAATTATAATTCTAGGAAAGCAGTGTCTTGGGAGAAAATTAGTAAGTCCTAACATTCAAATATTTTTCTTCCCCTTATAATGTGATATAGAATTATAAGTTATTGCCAAGTCTGTAGGTTTATGAGGAAGGGTTCGCATCGAATTATGTAACCCTTCAAGTTGATATGATACAATATCAGATTGATGCATCATTAGTTTTAACAACGTGTCATCTCACAGATTTGCATGCTAATTCTTTGCTGCAGTGCTCAAATAGGGATATACTGGCTGGATGGTGTGATTCTGGTAGTGTATTCCTGGCTGATGTTGGAGCTAATGGGAACGAAATAAACAACCTGAAAAGTTTTGCAGATGGATGTTCCTAGTGGTTGTTCAGCTGCCTTCTCCTTGATTCAACTCCTTGCATGTTGAAGAATTTTGTTAAAATCAGCAGCCTTTTATCATCATATCTGCAAGCAGTTATTTCAAGCAGCCATTGCTTCCAGTCAAAGCCATCATATTAATGTGCCATAAGCTGTCGGAAAAGTCAAAACTGTATAATCCACTTATATATTTTGTTTCCTGGAGTCCAGCATCCACTTCAGTCTTAGGTTTGACCATCCAAGTTAAGGTCTTGCATATTGAAGACTAGGAGTTTATTTATTGGATATTACATGCAATTTTTATTCCTTTGCAGGTTAGTCCTAACAGAATAAGTATGCTGGAGTTTCAACTGCAAAGGATCTGAGCCCCGAATTGATACTTAAAATTCGTAAGCTACTCTAGTCTAGATGATCCTGTGATGTGTACTTGTGAGATATTGTTAATTGTCAATAATTTGTATTATGTTATTAATTTGGCTGAGCCCTATGGCTGCCTGGAAAAATTTATGGTTTTCACTTGAATTATGATCTTTTTCATATTTCTCTTCTTTGATATATTTTCTGTTTGCCTTGGAAAAAATAGGAATAGAATATAGGACTTGTAATTTGATGCAGCCATTTGGAGTTGGAATGGTGGTTGCATGATTCCAATTTTTTCTGTTTTCTTGTCAAAGCTTACCATCTAGAAAAATGAATAATGTTTTTGGGATTTGAAGCAATTGACCAAGGCATAGTTAGGGAGATGGTGACTTCTAGCATGGCTTTGTAGACCACCTCCACCCTTTTAAGGGCTAATTCTCTGGTACCCGGTGTACCTAGTGTTTTTTGGCCATTGGATCTATATGATTACATCTTTACCTCTCATTATTTTTATTGTAAAGTATAAGTTGACCATACAATTAACCATGGTTTGGAAATAGTGGATCCCATCAAAATTAAAATGCCATTTGAATGTAGTTTTTGTTCAAAAATACCCTTCAATCACCAATGTCACGTTGATGTAATTTTTTTAAATATCTATTTTATTTACTAAAATTATACAAAGTCAATTTTTAAAATTTATAATTATTCAATTCTTATTAAATAGTTATAAATTTTATTAAAACATTAAAAAATTATAAATAAAAATAACTTTATTTTTTAAAACATTATAAATTTTGTCATAAAACTAATAATTTAGTGATTACTATTCTGTTTAAAATAAATGAATTTTATAAAATTTTGTGAAATTCATTTTAAATTTCATATTTTTAAAAAAATTTAAATTTGGAATATTAAAATTTTTTTATTTCTATTCTAACCATTTAATTTTATGAAATTGAATATAACTAAATTAAATTTCGTTAAAATATGTGAAATTTTTAAATAAATTCCGCAAAACTAAAAAAATAAATATTATGAACATTATTTTTTCATGAATTTCACATTTATAATTCATTTATTTCGAATAAGTTGTTAGGGCTGCATAAAAATTAACCAAACTGACCAAATCAAATTGATCTAATTCAATTCAAACCAAAAATCATGATTTAGGTTATTTTATGGTTAGTTACAGTTTTAAAATTTTTATAAATCAAATTCTTGGTTTGGTTTTTATTTAAGAAAATAAAATCCAATTAAACCGAATTGAACTAATAATATAATAAAATTATGTATTTTTTTTTATAGATATATACTTTACTAATATGCAAATTATTCTTTAAATTTTTTAGAAATTAAAGATATCTACTTAATTTTTATATTTTATAGGATTTTTATGTTTTTATTTTGATATCTATTAATTTTTTGGAAAATATTTCATTCTAATTTATTATTATTATGCTATATAATTTCAAGTACATAATTTGAAATTTATTTATATATTTTTTATAATATGGATAAGGTTGATTGTTATTTAATAATATGATTTTATTTTAATGTTTGTTAAATTTCTATGATCTCTTCAATTTTTTATTTTATTTTTATCAAACCGAATCCAAATAATTTTAGTTTGGATATCTTTTAATATTACTTAATTTGATTAAAAGTAAAAATATTTAAGAACCGAATTTATTGGTTTGGTCAGAAATATTTACTCTAAATAGATCAAACTAAACCATTAACACCTCTATAAGTTGTAAGTGTTTATCTCATAATACAAATAATCAAAGAATATATGATCATTAAGAAAAAAAATTTACCCATTATTATTAAGAAAAATTATAATTCAGTTATAAAGTATAAATATTTAATTTGTAAAATTTATTAATTTTATATATGTTGAAAATCCTATTTGACATTGAATTTTCACAAGCATTTGAAAATTATGCTTTTGAAAATCACGGTTTCAAGAAAGACTAAAAAATTCAATTACCTCCAAATTTTTGTTTGTTAAGTCTTAAACACTACAAAGTAGTTTACTTAAAATATATCAAATGCACGTTAAGAGTTACTTTGATTTAGCGTTAACGGTTAATTATGAGTGATCATGTTAACAATTTACAGTTAGCGGTTGTAAATAATTATAAAGTATTTAGTAATTCAATCGTTGAAATTAAAATTAAATTATAAAATGACAAATAAAGATATTATTTTATATATAATAATAAATTTTAATTATATACAATTAATAATTTTTACATTACACATAAAATATATTAATAAAAATAATTGCACATTTTAATTTAATTTATATGAATGTATATAGATATTAAAATATTTACAAATTAAAATAAAGATGTATATTTTTTTTAATTAATAGTAAGTATTTTCATAATCATTTTAAATTTTAATGATAGTTTTTTTTTTTTTTTTTTTTATATAAAAGCTGATTTTTGATTTCAAAAATTACAAATTCTAGTTTTTTATCTAAAAATTAGCTTTTAATTAAAAATTTTAAAAACTAACAGTTGAAAATACAACTGTTGTTTTTTATTTTTTATTTTACCAAGCACATAATCCGTATTTGATTCTAAAAGATAAATCAAACAAGTATTAAATAAGTATTTATTCCTAAAATTAAATTTTTATTTTTTTCATATATATTCCGTTTTAGCTTAGTTATTGAAATAATGTTTTTTTCATATATCGCTCGCATTCAAACGATAAAATAAAATTATTAAATTCATTAAGTTGATTTCAATTATGTGTGGTTTGAATGGTTTTTTTTTTTTTTTTTTTTTATCTCTTTTATGGATATGAAAAGTGGGTAGTCTCATATTCGAGTCTCTCCAATCATAAAGAAAACTAATAATAATAAAATTAAATACTTAATAATATAATTTTAAAGAAAACTATATATATATATATATATATATATATATAATATGAAATTATAATAAAAAATTCATATATATTAATTTTATGAAATCGAAGCGAGGATTGGGACTGGGAGACTCAATCTCATCCCGTCCCATTACCATAAACGGAATGGGGATTCCCCATTAAGTTCAGGGTGGGGACGGATTCCCCGTCCAAGCGAATCGAATTTTGCCATCTCTATAGGATTGAATATAGTATTCAGAAATATCGGACCAAATAAAAATATTGAATTATTTTAGTATTGTATTGTAAAAATACTGAATTATTTGAGTACTATACTATAAGAAATTTGAGACTTAAGGCGATAATCGTATCGAACTGTATCGAAAATTTTAATTTAGTACAAAATTAATTTTTATTTTAGTACTGACTTAAATTAATTCTTATTTTAGTATCGACTTAAATCAAAGTGTATTCAACTTTAAATATAATATACGACATAAATTAACAAACTTAGTATAAATAAAATTTTTTTAATCACATAAATTGGGACCAGAAATAGGGTCCCATTGTTTACGAGATCATCAGTTCGATCAACAGCTCACCTACTGATACATATATCATATCCATTAAATTTAAAGATGGGCAAAAGGCCACATCAGTGATGAAATAATTTTTGACTTGACTGATGGTTTGAAAGCAGCATTGGCCAAATAATTACAAAAACAAACCTACTTTTGAAGAAGCTGCCTCTTCTGTGCAAGTCTTTCAGCCAAGAAAATGACATATTTGCATAAATCTTTAGCCTCAAGACTCACACTATTGAATAAAGAATTGATTCTTATATACAAAATTAATAAATTAATAAATAAATAAACAGTTGATAAAAATACAAAAATATTATTATTATTATTATTTTTATTTTTCTCTTATCAACATGTGCTAGAAATTGATGTCAACATTTTTGCAACAGAAAAATTAATATATTAAGTGAATGAATGATGGTTTCTTGATTCTTATATAAAAAAGGACATATCCCTAATCTTATTGAATTTTCAATTTTATATTCTTCTATATTTAGAGAGAGTGAAAGGTGTAAAAAAAGCCAAAATTGTACATTTGACAGTGTCAGCAATGTGTGAAGGTGGGTCCAAATATACCATTTTTAAGGACCACAACTTGAAACCTAAAACAATTAAATTAAAATATATTATTATTGGGACTTGCAAGCCAGGCTACATTAGATTATAGGTCCACAATTTGTACAACAAATTCTTTTTATTTATTTATTTATTTGATTGTGATAGTTTATTTTTATCATTGCAATATTTCCAAAAGCCAAATAAATAAAAATAAATACCTAGGTTAACCAAAATTTAATCTTTTTCATTAAATTAATAAAAAAAATTATTTAATAATAAATAGAGATTTTAAATCTAACATTTCTTACTCTTTAAATTTTTAAAGAAATTATTTGGCAAAAACTTTTTTTTTTAAAAGAAATTAGAGGTTAACCATTAAATTTTATTGTAATATTCTTTTGATCTTTTTACATTCATGTATATATTTATTTCATCTTAAATAATAATTATATTTTACATATAAAATGATTATAAAAATAAAAATTTAATTTTTAATATTTTTGTGTAAAATTATTAAATAAAATAGGAGTGTGCCCATTTCTATTTATAAATTATATACAGTATACAATTTAAAATTAAATATGAAAAATATATTAATTCCATATAATAATTTTTATAATTGTATTACAATATAAAACAATCAATTAACACTATTGGCTCAATGCAATAAGTTTGTTGATATAACGCAATCTCCAACCTTATAACATTAAAATATATTAATTTTTACATTAAAATAATATAATTACAGTAAATTTTTTTTTAACTATCAATTTCATCTCTAAAAAAAAAAATCCATGTATATTATTTTTTATCTCTTATTTTATATTTTTTTATACTTTTTATTTTTCTTTTATAATTAAAAAAAAATAAATAAATTCACGTTGCAATAACATCACGTCAAATTTAGCGTGGAATTGGTATACCACACCAATTTGATTTGTTTTTTTAGCACTGAGTTGAAGCGAAATTCAGCGCCAAAATGTCTAAACCCTTTTCAACTCAGCGCCAAAATGTCCAACCCCGCTTCAACTCAGCGCCAAAATGCTCAACCCACGCCATAATTGGCGTACGTTGGCGAGGGCCTAATGAGAATTATTTTTGTGTAGGAAATAGGAAGAAATAAAGACTCCTTTTCTTTTTAATTCCTTGGAAGTTGAGACCAACAAGTGGGCTTGTGAAATAAATCTCCTTTGGTGGCACTCAAAAGTTGCTTTTTTCTTGGAGAATGTAGAAGAAAATAGCCAAATGTGTATTTTGAGGTTCTCCGTTATCAATGTTCCCATTAGCCAATAATCCCTGGTTAAGAGTGGGATCCTAACACCAAGAAGTCTTATATTTGAATATGATACTTGGCGAAAATTATTTAAATTTATTTTTATATATATTAAATTATTAAATTTGTGAATTTATATTTTATATTCATAATTTATAACATATATCTGTATTATATATAATATTTCTTGAAAAAAAAAATCATCCCCTGAAATTTGTTGTGAATTCCAATAAACCAATTGGAGCAAGCAAGATGCTGCTATTATATTTCTTTGCGATATAATTTCATTTATAAATACAATATTTGTTTACAAAGTTTAATATGGTTACTTAATGTTAATTATTAACATAAAAGTTTATATTTTGATTTTTGTTAGAATTTGAACAAGATGTCACTCATGTTAAGCAATTAAAAATGTAGTATTAATTCCTAAATTTTATATGGATTATAAGACTTTTTGTTTATTTGATTAACATATAAGAAACAGGGTCAAATTTCAATAACCCATAACAGTGATGTTATTACATAATTTCTTTTTCTTTTTTATATCAGGGAGGATAACACTAACATTGTATACAATATGAGGTAGCCTTTCCATTTAATAATTCTCACCAAATTGGTGATAATTTTTTATAATTTGGATGATTCGAATATGAGATATTTCACTTTCTACACCCTTAAAAGAAAAAAGACCAATCAAATCACATATGATTGATACAATTTCTTTTTTTCTTTTTCCCTTAAAAATGTGAAAAATAAATTAATAAGCATGTTACTAAGGTCGTGTTCGATAAAATTGAAAATTAAACGCTGAAAAATTTGTCATTAAGAAATTTAGAAATATGCTAAGAATATAAAAATCACTTTAATAAAAAATTTTAAAAACTCAATAGTTGAGCCTGTTCAATATAAAATTTAAGTCAAATATTTTAACTTACCATTTTAAGTGATTTTTTATTTAATTGAAAATTTTAAGTTGAGATCATTTTATATTATCAAATTATATTAAAAATAATAAGTGCTGAAAATATTAAATTAAGTAATAAGTTGAGTTATCAAACACTCCTTAAGTATATTAGTCATTATCTGATTTAATTTAAAGTTGTTGATCAAATATTATTGTCTCAATTTAAGTTATTTTAACAGGACATAACGATAATTAAAAAAAAAAATGTGAACCTTTTACTGTAATATTGTAATAACAATTGTTTTTTTTTAACATATGGAATGGAAAAATTAAACATAATTTTATTATTTATACCGTATATACACTTGTTACTAGACTATATCTACAAGTGCAATAGAATCAATATTTAATCATTATATATAATGAGATATGGATAAAAAGAATCAAACATATAATCAAACAAATGAGTAAACATAACATTATATATAATGAGATATGGATAAAAAGAATCAAACATATAATCAAACAAATGAGTAAACATATGTTTATCAGGAAAAAAAAAAAAAAACATATGTTTATCAGCAAGCCATACTCCAGGTGATAAATCACTATTATTTTATAGAATATAATTTCCAAGGATTTCATATAAATAATATTAATTCTTTATTTTGTTAAACATTGCCTGAATACATGACTTAATATAATAAATCTTATTTTGATTCAATTTCATTGAACTTTTTCAGTATGTGTTGAATTGTATATCTCATGAAATAAAATTTAAATTTCTCTTATAGATGTATGATTTCAACTAAACTCAATTTGACCGGTGCGACAAGCTTTGAAATTTATTTTTATTTTAACCTAAATAATAATGTCAAAGTTTAATAAACAAAAATCATTAATTTATACCTCATATTTTAGTATTTTAATCAGATATTCATTACAAAAATGTTGAGAAGAAATTTAGATCAGAAGAAATTTAGATCTTCATGAAATACCTTATTTTATCTTATGGACTTTTCTATGCTCACATGTAGGGGTGTCAAAAAGGGTCATGACACGTTAATTCGATTCACCAAACACGAAAAATTTTCGTGTTAGGGTTGAAGTTTAGCAGGTCCGTATCGATAAATGGATTGACCCGTTTATGACACTGCTTAAACAAGTCGTGTAACGGGTTAACACGCTAACCCGTTACAACCCGTTTAATTTCATGTGTCGTCTTGGATAGTGTCAATTCAATCCAACCCATTTATAGTCTGTATATTTTTTAGTAATATTAAAGGTTAAAATAGTCATTTATATTGTATAAGAAGAGACAAACAAAATTAATAAAAAAATAAAATGACAAAAAATAAATAAAATTTTATTTAAATTTATTTGATGGTACTTGTTTAAATGTTTGAAAAATATATATGATATATGAAATTTTTAATGAATTTTCAATTTTAATCATAATTTGATTTATGTAATAAATATATTACATTTTTCAAATTATAAATATTATACAGATTAAATGGGTTGTGTCGGGTTCATGACTCATATATGACACAATTAAATAAACGGGTTACACGTGTCGTATTCGTGTAACCCGTTTAATTTTCGTATCATGTTAGGGTGACACGATTAATAAATGGGTCGTGTTCGTATTGACCCTAATTATATCACCTGAATATATCAACCTGATACGAATACGACCCACCAACACGTTTTGACACCACTACTTACACAGGAAGCTTTCTTGATTCCCTCAATTATTGCAGTAGAGTTTATAAAATAATTAAAAAATAAAAATTGTAGATTTTCTTTTTAATTGCAAATATGTATAATTTGAAAAAAAAAAAAAAAGTTGTAGTGAAGTGCAAAACATTAACAGGGGTTTTTAGACCTAGCAAATATAGATACTTGTACGTCTAAAACATAACAATGCTTGCAGATTTTGACTATCAATATTCTTCTTTATTGTTTCATATATATTTATAAATTAATTTTTATATTCTTTTTATTATTATCTACTTTTTTTTTTTTTTTTTTTTTAATCTTGGAGAATTACAAAGTTCTCCAGGAAGCAGCAGTGCCAATTGACACGTGAGCTTATATTCTTATAATTAAGCAAACATGCTATAAAAGATTAACAATCGACATTTAATGGTCAAGTGCGGTTGCTTTTTACTTATTAATCCATGCAATTTATTTTCATTTAAAAATATTTAGGGAAAATTCAGTAAATTAGTATGTGGTTTTACATTTATTTTAAATAAAAATTGAGGTTTTTTTTTTAACATTTTAATATTTTGTATTTGTTATCATTAAATATTTCTCTATTAAATTATTAACGCCGTATATTTTTACTGTTGTGTTTCATAATAAAAAATTATTTTTGTGAAACTTTTAAGGTATTAAAGTATTACGAAAATAAATCACATGATAATTTATTATACTTTTTTCAAAAAAAAAAATTATTATGAAAAATATAATAATATGAAGAAAAAAATATTATATATATTGGTATATATAAATTCTTATTGGAATTTATAAAATATAATAATATGAAGAAAAAAAAATAATAGTGTGACTCCGTATAAGTTAAATTTTTAAAAGAATTACTTAACATTTAATAAAAAAAAAATTTCAACAACTTTTGAGTTATATAATTTATATTTTTATAAATTATTAAACTAAAATCCATTGGATATTTTATGATATTTTAATTTATTACTTAAATAATTAAAGTAAAAATAAAATAATAGCTTTAAATATTAACTATAACCTAACTATAAATTATATTTAATTTTAAATTTCAAATTAAATTTAAAAGATAATATATATTATATTATTTCATTTCATTATCAAGGTGAGGTAAACGTGGGACATGGGTGGGTGCGTGCGTTGTGTTATAATGGGCATTTGGGCAGCATTAAATGTGTAAATTTATTTAATTTATTTATATATATAATAGGCATTGCATGCACGACGCCGACGGTGCCCATTTGCTTATTGTGAGGGTTCAACTGTCTCTCTCAAAACAAATTTTTAAATATATCAATTTTTATTATTATCTACTTCAATTTCATAACAAACGTTAATGGATAACAACATTTCTTAATTGAAGCATAGAATAATTAAACTATTTTATTATTGTGAGAGTTCAACTATATTAGAATGTTTATAAAGGCAATAAAATACCCATATATAGTTGAACAATAAAATGCTAGTGGTAGTGGACATCAACAGTAATTAGCTATGATTCCAGTTTTTATTTTTATTTTTTTTTAACTTGAAATTTACAATGAATATATACAATAAATAATTGAATTTTTAGTAGGGATAGCAGCGGGGCGGGTATGGGGCGGGTTTCTCATTACCCATACCCGCCCCGCGAACATTTATGTAGCGGGGCGGGGCGAAGCGGGTAATAAATTAGGCCGGGTATCCGCGGGTTTACCCGTTTTAATTTTTTTTCTTTTTTATTTAAAAAATTATTTAATATTAATTTTTTTTATGTATATATATATTTATTTATTTATATCTCTTTTTTACATATTTATATAATATAATTTATCTTTTACATAAAAAAATAAATTAAAAATTAAAAATGATATATTATATATATATATATAATATTTGAAAAATAAAAAATATATATTATATATAATC
>CATKHJ010845589.1:0-14413 GCA_949750685.1 Vernicia montana
AAATTTATTTAGAAAATGTTAACAGATTCAGACATACAAAGTATCAACCAAATAAAATTAAAATGTAAATACGCCTAATATATTAAAAATGTTCTGCAATTTTATTTAATAAAACATTAAAAAATTCAGCATACATAAAAGCATGAGAGTATTTAAATAAATTTCTTTAGAGTTGTCATGATGTGAAAGAATTACAAAAAAAGAGTGATAAAATTAAAAATTTTTATACATGTGTTTATATATATATATATAAAATAATTATGTAAATAAAATATCGGGTCCCCACGGGGACGGGGATCCTCGCGGAGTGGAGAATACACTCTCTGTCCCCGCTAACGGGGAATAAATTTCTCCCATCCCCACTCCTATGGGGATAAAATTCAGAAAATTCCCACCTCGTTCGAGGCAAATCTCCACAGGGAATGGGGATTCCCCGTCCCATTGCCATCCCTATATAAAAGGCTGATTGCTGCACCATTTCTAGGTAACTTTTTGTATATATTCTCATCTCTTTCTTTTCTCTAAAAGAACTCATTGATCTTCTAGGAATCATATACTTTCAGAAGATCATCGCCTCCATTATTGCTACTAATTTAAGCATCGGAGAGCCTTAACTAAGCCAAGGCTTGGTCCTTTGATATTCTTCTTCCTTTTGTAGGCATGAACAATGTTCCTCATAAAAAACAATACCCAACATCAACAAATTTAGCCCAATTATATCTTGTTGATCTTAGACTGATCAATAATAATGCATAAATTGCCATAAAGAGAAAAAAGAGATTTGTTATGATTTTTAAATCAATAATTGAAATAGAAAAAAAAGGATTTGTTATGATTATCATACAATAATTCATGAATTGCAATAAATAAAAAAGAGAGAGGGTTTGTGATGATTTTTAAATCTTCAAAGTATAATATAATAATTCATAAATTGCAATAGAATAAAATAAAAAAAGGTTGTTACACTACAATAAACATAATTAGCGACGCAAATTGAATGAATAGGCATTATTTATTGGTCCCTAAATTTAGCTACATATAATAATCACGTGTCACAATATTTTTTTAAATTATTGGCTTATAAAAAAATGACATCTCCTTTTCCACTTTGTGATAAATGAAAAAAATATTTCTCTCTTACAAGCGCAAAGTCTCTCTCTCTCACCGATCTCTGAATCTCGCTCAACTTCTCTTGAAATCTTAATTTTCTTCAGATCCTCAGACTTTTCTTCTCTTCAAATCTATGAATCATGTAAGATTTCTTTGATTTCTCTTTACTATTTTGTAATGATTTCCAAAATTTGAATCAAATCTCTAAATCTTTTCCAGATTTTGTAAAATTTTTAAGTTTTTGCTATTATTGTTTTCAGTTGATTGATTTAATTTGTAATCCAAGGTGAAAGAAGGTGACTCGGTTCCTCTACGACTCGCTCCTGTGGATTGGTGATTCAGTCTCAGAGTCGGTTTAGACTTGCTCGTGGTCGAAGAAATTGTGTGCGAGGCACAGTACACTGCTGTTGAAGGTAAATTACTAATTTCAGTTTTGATTAATTTTTTATAAATTAATTAAATTAGGAGTGTTTAATTGCAATTAGTAGGGATTTTCTGTTTGAAAGTGAGATTACTGATAAATTTTGATCTTTTGTAATTGTGCGGTTTCATGATGATCAAGGCTTTGTTTAGAACCATAAGTTATGCACACCAAATTGCCTTATTTGGATCTGTAATTAGTGGCATTAGAGTTTGGATTCCTAAGTAGTGGCATCAGAGTAGCTGAAATTTTGTTTGGGGTTATGAAGGTGGGTGCCTAAATAAAGGAAGAAAAAAATATTCTACATATAAATGTTAGGTAGCCTAATTTCAGCAAATTGTCAATAAAGGTGGGTGCCTAAAAAAGGAAGAAAAAATGTTATATATATAAATGTTAGGTTGCTTAATTTAAACAACTCTCCATTCACCTAAATTAGGTAGCCTAACATGAAACTTGCCTAATTTTTAGCAAAAGATCACACTTTTTTGGCTATAAATAGTCAAAGGAGAAGGTTATTTGAAGTATTTCTCTCATTTTATAAGTATCAAATTTTAGAGAGTTTGTGAGTAAAACACAATTTTGAGAAAAAATTGTAAGTTAAGAGAAAATTCAGGGTGTGAGAATTTTCTTATTTGTGATTATTTTGATCTAAATAATTTGAGTATATTGGGATATTTGGGGTGGTGAGATTATATGTCCACATATTTGTATCATCCATTTGTGAGTGAAATACTTTATTTTGTCTCGTAGACGTAGGCACAATTTGCCGAATCACGTAAATTTGTGCGTACTTATTTGTGTGATTTATTTATTAAATTTATCACTCTATTTTGCTTCCGCACACAACAAGTGGTATTAGAGTCAAAGGTTCGTACTTGAAATTGAGGAGACGTCCAAGAAAATTCCAGCAACAAGGCTTTGAGTTTGTTCTTTGATCAGAAAGTTTTTTCACAAAATATGGCAGATGATAAAAATATTCCCGAAACCTTTGCTACAAAAGAAGAGGAAGATGTCACAATCAAAACATTTTACTCATTCAGTAATACAAAGATCGATATTGAGAAATTTACGAGCGAAAATAGTTTCGGCATATGGAGATGCGAAGTTACTGACGCTCTCACTCAAATGGATCTTGATTCGGTCTTGGAGGACAAGCTAGATGACATAAATGAGCAACTGTGGAAACGGATGAACAAAAAGGCCTTTGGACAAATAAGGTCTTGTTTGGCTCATTATATGAATTATCTTGTTGCAAAAGAAATATCAACCAAAGAAATTTGGCGGATACTGGAGGAGAAATACATGGTGAAAAGTGTGGAGAATCGCCTCCATTTGAAGAGGAAGTTGTATCACTTCCGGATGCGATCGAGTATTTCTCTAGCTGAGCATCTAAAGGACTTCACCAAGTTGTTAGCAAATCTGAAGAATGTGGACGAAGACATTAAGGATGAAGACAAAGCATTGCTTCTGTTAAACTCTCTTCCAGATGAATACTGTAATACCTTATGATTTTATGACTATTAAAAACCAAGGAAATAGAAAATTAGGAATCCAATAATTTATATGGCGCACGATTAAGGGAATCGGGATAGTGTATGCATTATCGGTAGAATAGCGATTTCTGAAATTTTACGGAAATCTTAATTTAAGTAAATTATTAAGGAACTAACTAAAAATAATACTAGAATTTTAAATTAGATATTAAAAATAATTTTAGACTTAAACTAGAAAATGTAATAAAACTTTAGGCTAAAAGGGCAAAAATGTAATTATCTTTAAAAAGATAATCATTATATTTTACTAAGGAAATAAAAAAAAAATGAAAACATGTGTCAAGGCTGGCCATAAGGAGGAGTAGCCAAAGATAGTTAAGTTGCCAAAATTGCAAGTGAATAAAATAAAATAAAAAAAAGAAAAGAAAAAATATAAAAGTGGTAAAGATGAGAAGATAAACTCATCTTCTTACTTTTTAAAATTTTAGCTAAGGAAAGGAAATTGAGAGAAAAGAGAGAGTGAGAGAAGATGAAGAAGAAGAAGAAAAGGAGAAGAAAAGAAGAAGCAAAGGAGAAACCTAGGTAAGATTGTAAATTTTTCTTTATTTATGTGTATATGTATATATATGTGTTGTGTGTTAATTGTGTGGTTATATTGATTGAATTGGGGGTAGAAAAAAATTTTGAAGTTGGGAAAAGATGAATTGATAAGTGAAAAAGATATAATTAAGGTAGTTTTGGTGGAAATGAGTAAGAAATGAAAGAATTAGATGAAGAAAGCAAGAAGCAAGATGAGATAGATTTAGGGTTTGAAAAGTCTTGTAACTTGAGAGGAGAAATTGAACCCTAGGCAGTATGAATTTGAGGAAAGTCAAAACATCAAAATTGTAGCTAGATGTATTTAGTTTATTTTTATAGAAGGAAGTTTAGGTTAATACTTTATACTTTTGGAGATATTAGAGGGATAATGAAACTGCTTCCTGCAGACTACCATGAGATTTCAGAAAGTTTGAGGTCAGTTTCGAGTATTTTAGGATAGGAATTTGAAGATGACTAAAACATAAGAAATGAACCTTGATATGTTTTCTAGATGATATATAAATGTCAGAGCAAAACTCCAAGTACATTGGGAGATATATGAAAATTACTAAGCTATGACAGGTTATCTAGACTGACAGAATTTCTGATATTAACTCTTAAGTTGGATGATCTTAGAGGCAGAACCAAGTTGAGATTAAAACTAATGAAATGTACCCTTATAAGTCTAGTTTCATTAAAAAAAAAAAAAAAAATTATCTCAAATGGAATTTTGTAATTTGAGTTATAGCCAAAAGAATCTACTGAACTCCTGTAAACTCTAGGATATGAAATTTATGAGAATTTAAAAAATAACTTTTGGGAATTACCGGAACTCAACGTAATTAAACTTTGAAAAAGATGGAGGGGAATGTATTAGGATTTGACCAGATTTGGAATCAAATCAATTGGAGTATAGATTATCATAAAAATAGTAATTATGAACTAATATTCTAAGTTGATAAGTAAATAAACGTAATTATGTGAAATTAACTTTTATATAAATTTTTTGTAATATGTAGAAGGTGAAGAGGAATTTCAAGAGGAAGAATTTGGTGACGAAGGAATTGAGGAAGAATACCTGTATTTTGGAGCATAATAAGGAAATGTGAATATATATTAAATTTCCTGGCACATACCCATTTCACTTTGAATGTGTGAATTGTACTTGATCAAGTGACCTTGAAATTGATAAATTACCTTTGTAACTTCTAACCCTAATTGATTATTTATATGTGAAAATGTTCTATTTGATTTGAATCATGACTTAAGCCGAAAAGCAGAAATTCTCTTCCTTCGGTGAGGGGATCACCGAACTTTTTGCACATTGACTTGGACCTTGCTAGGAGAATTTGAACGCTCTAGGCACAGGGCCTAGCTAACCTTGTGTCTTAATATGTAACATGAAATCTGTGAGTCTCGCAGTACTACTTTACATGTGATTTGTGAATTAAATTCACAGAAAATTGATTATAATTTCTACTGAACCTTCAATTGTATTGATTTGGAAATTCGTTGATTACTTATTGTGTTAACCCATTAAGCCAATGATTATATTGATGCATTCCGATTGTTGTGCCAAGTTATTTATTATATATTCACTGAAATTTTAATTTCTTTCCCTTACATTTTTTTTTAGGTTAGTGGATCTACAACGCAAGTACTTTACTTCACTTGTTGCTGAAGGTTTTAGCATACATTTTGCACTTATTATGTAAATTTAATATAGAGGTGTATAATAAGAATTTGTAAATGTGATTCTATATGATGATGTACAACGGTATTATCTAGTGTCTCCATGGTACATAATCTAGTATAAGTGTTATATTAAAATGGTATATAAATATTTATGACTGAATCAATTATTAAGATTAAGGGTGTGTAATAATTGATTGTGGAGATGCTTATATCTTAAAAGAAGTAGAGAATATAAGGTGGAGATATTGGAAGTGTTATTTTCCTTGCAGGTTTGATATTGGGAAATGTGAATGTGTTGTCGATATACTGCCGGAGTTACATTGTTATTCTAAAAAAAAAAGAGTTGGGTTCTATAAAGTTCGTATAAAATTTGATAGTCCTGTATATATATGGATTAACTTATTTGTAATTAACATGTTAACGGTTTGTGTAGATGTCGACATCATCAGATAAGGAGGCTCACCTGGATGATCAGGTTTTCAAGGCAGCTTCACGTAATGTGGAGTATCCATCGGAAGAGGATCCAAAGGAGGATCCAGAGGAGGGTCCTAATCTACCAGTGGATATAGACCTTAGGATGAGAGTGTTAGCACTTGAGGCTCAGGTCAATGTCTTGGAGGAGAGGCTTCGGGATCTTCAGAGCATGATTACGCAGATGAGGGGGATAGCATTTAGAGGCTTAAGGTTAAGACGAACTGCCAGGAAGAGAGTGCCTATACCTGGTGTTCGCAGACCAGTTAGGGAGTATCTGAGGCACGTGTGCACGGTGTGCGATAGCACAGGACACTCGAATAGAGATTGCCCTATTAGACTAATGGCTCTTGCTTTGGACGAGTGGTCCACAGCTAGGGTGGTACCAAGGGGTCCTTCTGAGTCAGGAGGAAATTAGTGTTGGGCGAGTTAAAAAAAAAAAGAGAGAAGAGAGAAAGAAAATTAGATGTAGATATGTATTATACATGAAATATGTAAAAAGAGAAGAGTAGTATCTGAGAGTAGTTTCTGTAAGATAGAGAATAAAATGGGAATGTAAAAAAAATAGTTATATTGTGAAAAGTAACTGGGAATGTATTGATAAATTATGTACAAAAAGATATGAATATTAATGAAATGTGAAAGGCTTATGTAATTAAAGGTTTTAACATATTTATTTCAGTTGTTATATATTGTATGTGTATTTTCTTTTATGAAATTATTGATGATAGATACATACTAAGACAGATTGCATTGTGTGAAATAGAATGCCGCCTAGAAGGGAGATTGAGCCTATACTTAGTTAGGAGGTGACAGATGAAGCTTATATTGCCGGATCTCAGTAGAGAGAGTCGGGTGATGAACCCCCATGTGTACGATGTAGAGTAGAGGAGGTTGATCAACAAATTCCTTATGTAGATAATGCGTCATTATTGGAGGAGATACGGCCGATGTGACGGGAGTTTGACGAAGTGAGACAAGCTTGACAATCGCAACCTAAAGTGATTCCACTGTTATCGATACCAGCACCAATACCGATGCCACCGCCAATCAATGCCCTAATACCGTGACATGTGGCCCGCATAATAATGGATGATGGGGGCGTCACGATGACCGAATTTATGAAAATGAGGCTTCTTGAATTTAAGGGAGAAGATGGAAAGGAGCCACATGGGTTTTTAGAGAATGTGGATAAACGAGTAATGAGAATGCCTTGTTTTAATGCTCATGCTATCGAGCTAGTCAGATTGTTGCTAGTTGATAATGCGAGAGACTGGTTCAAAGATCATGTGGAAAACAGATTATACGGGAATGCTCTACCAACCTAGGAGCAATTTAACGAGGAAATGATGGAACAATTTCTGTTCGAAGGAGAAAAGGAAAGGAGAGTGGCTCTATTCGAGCAACTCAAGCAAGGAAATCGAATAGTTTCTGAGTATGCAAAGGAGTTCATTAGATTGAGTCGATATGCACTGAAAATTGTACCGATTGAAGCTTCCAAGATTAAGAGATTTACAAGGGGATTGCATGCTTCCTTACACAACAACCTATGTGGTTTCAATTCTCCATATTATCAAAATTGATTGATCAAGCCAAGCAAATGGAAGCAAAATCCAAGGAAGAAAGGGCTGAGAAAGAGCAGAGGCAGAGAGCTAGAGGGAGAGGTCAAAGTAGCTATAGACAAGGGTCTGGGAGTGGCTCACAACAATTTGCTCGTAGTACAGACTCCAGTTATTTAAGAGGAAGTGGAGCTAGAAAAGGTCAAGGCAGAGGTACCACTACTGTACTTGCTTCTAAGAACGTACCGACTTATCCAATTTGTTATAAACAACATTCTGCAGTCTGTAGGAGGGTTACAGTAGCCTGTTTATGATGTGGCCAAACAGGTCATTTTTGGAAAAACTGTCCCACAAGAAGAGCACCAAGTAATTCATCAATGGGATCCCAATCCACAAAATAAATGCCAAAGCCTAATTCTGGAAGTAATATAGGCCGAAGTCAAGGAAGGGGACAAACATCAGGAAATACCTAATCTACAGCTGGTAGAGGCAGAGGTAGAGTATTTGCATTTACCCAATAAGAAGCGCATGATAAAGATACCACGATGATAGGTATGATTTGTGTTCAATTTGCACCAGCTGAACTATTGTTTGACTCAGGGGCTACACATTCTTTTGTGTCACTTACTTTTTCAAAGCGATTGGGTAAGGATAAGGAATTACTAGAAAACCCCTTAGAAATAAGTACTCTTTTAGGGGAGATGATAGAGGTGAAGTATGGTTATAGATCCTGTAAGGTAGAAATAGATGGTAAATACCTTGTGGTATATCTAGTAGAGTTGCCAGTGCTGGAAATGGACGTCATATTGGGAATGGATTGGTTATCTAACCACTTTGCCCATATAAACTGTAGAGGAAAACGCATGGTATTTAAAAAGGAAGGGGAAAAAGAATTTGAATTTCAAGGGGATAAGAGTAATATCTCTAAGACTCTCATATCGGCTATTGGAGCTAGACGATTGTTAAGGAAAGGATGTCGAGGATATATCGCTAATGTTATGGATACTAGGAAGGAATGTAAAGAGCTACAACACATTCCAGTAGTAAATGAATTTCTAGAGGTATTCCCAGAAGAATTACCAATATTACCACTAGCACGAGAGATAGAGTTTACAATTGATCTACTTCCGAGAACTTAGCCTATCTCTATTCCTCCATTTTGGATAGCTCCGATGGAGTTACGGGAGTTGAAAGTGCAGTTGCAAGATCTGTTGGATAAGGGATTCATTCGTCCAAGTAGTTCACCTTAGGGAGCACCAGTTTTATTTGTAAAGAAGAAAGATGGAACATTACGGCTGTGCATAGACTATCGACAGTTGAATAAGGTGACCATAAAGAACAAGTATCCTTTGCCGAGGATTGATGACTTGTTTGATCAGCTGCAAGGAGCTAGTTACTTCTTGAAAATTGATCTCGGATCAAGATATCATTAGCTTCAAATGTGATATGAAGATATTAGCAAGACAACCTTTCGGACTCGGTACGGGCACTTTGAATTCACCATATTACCATTTGGCTTGACGAATGCACCTGCGACATTTATGGACTTGATGAACCGAGTATTCAAGCCATATCTCGATAAATTTGTCATTGTATTTATCAATGATATTCTCATTTATTTCCGAAGTAAAGAAGAGCATGAAGAGCACTTGAGAACTGTGTTGCAGATTTTGAAGGATCAGAAATTATATGCAAAGTTCTCTAAGTGTGATTTCTGGTTGGATCGAATATGTTTCTTGGGACATGTGGTGAGTAAGGATGGGATTCAGGTAGATCCTAAAAAGGTAGAGACAGTGGTAGATTGGCTGAGACCCACTAATATTACTGAAATTCATAGTTTTCTTGGTATGGCTGGATATTATCAAAGATTTATCAAAGATTTTTCAAGAATAGCTGCTCCTTTAACCAAGTTGACACGGAAACAAGTGAAGTTCCAGTGGGATGATGCTTGCGAGGAAAGTTTCTAAAAGCTAAAAATCTGCCTTACAACAGCTCCAGTATTGACATTACCGGAGGGCACTAGAGGTTTTGCCATATACTGTGATGCTTCTAGAGTGAGATTAAGATGTGTACTCATGCAAAAAGAAAGGATAATTGCATGCGCATCGAGGCAGTTAAAGAGACACGAGATGAATTATTCTACTTATGACCTAGAAATGGCAGCAATCATATTTGCACTTAAGATTTAGAGACATTATTTGTATGGAGAGAAATGTGAGGTTTTCACAAATCACAAAAGTCTCCAGTATCTTTTACAATAGAAGGAGCTGAACTTGAGACAAATAAGGTGGGTAGAATTATTAAAAGATTACGACTGCAAGATTTTGTATCACTCGGGAAAAGTTAATGTGGTAGCTGATGCCTTAAGTCAAAAGTCAATGGGGAGCCTATTACATATTGCTGTAGCAAAGAGACCACTGATAAAAGAGTTGAAAAAGATAATCAGTTAAGGGTTGAAATTAGAGATCTCACTAGTGCAAGAATTGCTTGCACAGTTTCATGTAAAATCTGTCTTCCGAGAAGAGGTTAAGAACTCACAGAAACAAGAGCCCCATTTTGTGAGTCTGATCGAAAAGGTGAAAGCTGGGCAGATAACGGAGTTTAAAATTGAAAATGGAGTCTTGATATATGGAGACCGACTATGCGTACCGGATGTGAATGGGCTACAGGAGAAAATTTTGAGGGAGACGCATTATGCTCTCTATAATGTACATCCAAGTGACACGAAAATGTACCATGATCTTAAAAGTGTTTATTGGTGGCCTGACATAAAGAAAGAGATAGCAAAGTTTATGACTTCATGCCTTACATGTTAGCAAGTGAAGTTTGAACACCAGAAGCCATCAAGATTGCTACAAGAGATCGAATTGCCCGAGTGGAAATGAGAACATATAGCTATGGATTTTGTAGTGGGATTACCAAGAACCTCCGAGAGATATGATTCAGTATGGGTAATCGTTGATCGGTTAATGAAGACTGCCCACTTTCTGAAGGTAAAGACTACATATACGGTAGCTCAATATGCAAAAGTGTATATAGATGAGATAATTAGCCTCCACGGCATGCCAATATTTATTATAGAAATAGAAGTTCTCAATTTACTTCTCGATTTTGGCAAAAACTTCAAGAGGCTTTGGGAACTCAATTAGACTTTAGTACCGTTTTCCATCCACAAACTGATGGTCAATCAGAACGTACCATTCAGACATTGGAAGATATGCTAAGGAAGTGTGTCATGGATTTCAGAGGCAATTGGGATCGATATCTTCCCTTAATAGAGTTCGCCTATAACAATAGCTACCACTCCACCATTGGAATGACACTATATGAAGCTTTATATAGGAGGAAGTGTAGATCACCTGTATGCTAGATGGAAGTGGGTGAAAAACACATACAGGAGCCTGACCTAATTCGGGAGACAATGGAAAAAGTGCCTATCATCAGAGGAAGATTGAAAATTGCATTTGGCAGACAAAAGAGTTACGCTTATCCAAAAAGGAAATATATAAGCTTTACAATTGGTGATCATGTTTTTCTGAAGGTATCTCCAATAAAAGGAGTTATGAGATTTGGAAAGAAAGGGAAACTCACGCCAAGATACATCGGACCTTTCGAAATTCTAGATCGAGTAGGCAATGTATTAAATCGATTGGCTATACCACCCAGTATGACCCATGTACACCCAGTGTTTCACGTATCTATGCTACACAAGTACATTCCAGATCCCTCACACGTGCTACCATCGCACGAGGTCGAGGTGGATCAAGACTTAACTTATAAAGAAGCTCCAATTGCGATTGTGGATCAGGACATTAGAACCCTGCGGAACAAGGAAATAATTATGGTGAAATCATACAATGGAAGAGTGTACATGAGAAAGTGAAGAAGAAATGTGACGGCGATATCCCCAACTTTTTCATTAATAAAGGTACGTTAATAGTAAAAAAATTCAGGATGAATTTTCTTTAAGGAGGGTAGAGTGTAACACTCTAGGATTTTCTGACCATTAGAAACCTAGAAAATAGGAAATTAGGAATCCAATAATTTATATGGCATGCGATTAAGGGAATCAGGATAGTGTATGCGTTATCGGTAGAATAGCGATTTCCAAAATTTTACGGAAATCTTAATTAAGCAAATTATTAAGGAACTAACTAAAAATAATACTAGAATCTTAAATTAAAGATTAAAAATAATTTTAGACTTAAATTAGAAAATGTAGTAAAACTTTAGGCAAAAAGGGCAAAAATGTAATTATCTTTAAAAAGATAATCATTATATTTGACTTAAGAAAATAAAAAAAAAATAATGAAAATATGTGTCAAGGCCGGCCATAAGGAGGAGTAGCCAAAAGTAGATAAGTTGTCAAAATTGCAAGTGAATAAAATAAATAAAAAAGAAAAGAAAAAATATAAAAAGGGTAAAGATGAGAAGATAGACTCATTTTCTTACTTCTCAAAATTTTAGCTAAGGAAAGGAAATTGAGAGAAAAGAGAGAGAGTGAGATAAGAAGAAGAAGAAGAAGAAAAGGAGAAGAAAAGAAGAAGAAAAGGAGAAACCTAGGTAAGATTTGTAAATTTTTCTTTATTTATGTGTATATTTATATATATGTATTGTGTGTTGATTGTGTGGTTATGTTGATTGAATTGGGGGTAGAGAAATGAGATTTTAAAATTGAGAAAAGATGAATTGATAAGTGAAAAAGATATAATTGAGGTAGTTTTGGTGGAAATGAGTAAGAAATGAAAGAATTAGATGAAGGAAGTAAGAAGCAAGAGGAGACAGAGTTAGGGTTTGAAAAGTCCTGTAATTTTAGAGGGGAAATTGAACCCCAGGGAGCACGAATTTGAGAAAAGTCAAAATATCAAAATTGTAGTTAGATGTCTTTAGTTTATTTTTCTATAACGAAGCTTAGGTCAATTCTTTATACTTTTGGAGATATTGGAGGGCGAATGAAACTGCTTCCTGTAGACTATCTTGAAATTTCAGAAAGTTTGAGACCAGTTTCGAGTATTTTAGGATAGGAATTTGAAGATGACTAAAATATAAGAAATGAACCTTGATATGTTTTCTAGATGACATATAAATTTCAGAGCAAAAATTTAAGTATATTGGGAGATATATGAAAATTACTAAGCTGTGACAGGGTATCTAGACTGGCAGAATTTCTGATATTAACCCTTAAGTTGGATGACCTTAAAGGCAGAATCAAGTTGAGATCAAAATTAATGAAATGTACCCTTATAAGTCTAGTTTCATTGAAAAAAAGAATTATCTCAAATGAAGTTTTGTAATTTGAGTTATAGCTAACAGAATGTACTGAACTCCTATAAACACTAGGATCCAAAATTTAGGAGAATTTAGAAAATAACTTTTGGGAATTACTGGAACTCAACGGAATTAAACTTTGAAAATGATGGAGGGGAATGTATTAGGATTTGACCAGATTTGGAATCAAATCAATTGGAGTATAGATTATCATAAAAATACTAATTATGAACTAATCTTCTAAGTTGATAAGTAAATAAACGTAATTATGCGAAATTAACTTTTATATAAATATTTTGTAATATGTAGAAGGTGAAGAGGAATTTCAAGAGGAAGAATTTGGTGACGAAGGAATTGAGGAAGAATACCCGTATTTTGGAGAATAACAAGGAAATGTGAATATATATTAAATTTTCAGGTACATACCCATTTCACTTTGAATGTGTGAATTGTACTTGATCAAGTGACCTTGAAATTGATAAATTACCTTTGTAACTTCTAACCCTAATTGATTCTCTATATGTGAAAATGTTCTATTTGACTTGAACCCTGACTTAAGCCGAAAAGCAGAAATTCCCTTCCTTCGGTGAGGGGATCACCGAACTCTGTGCACAGTGACTTGAACCTTGCTAGGAGGTATTTGAACGCTCTAGCCACAGGGTCTAGCTAACCTTGTGCCTTAATATGTAATATGAAATTTGTAAGTCTCGCAGTACTACTTTACATGTGATATGTGAATTAAATTCACAGGAAATTGATTATAATTTCTGCTGAACCTTCAATTGTATTGATTTGAAAATTTGTTGATTACTTATTGTGTTAACCCATTGAGCCAATGATTATTTTGATGCATTCGGATTGTTGTGCCAGATTATTTATTATATATTCACTAAGATTTGAATCTCACTCTTTTCCCTTATATATTTTTTTTCAGGTTAGTGGATCCACAGCGCAAGTACTTTACTTCACTTACCGCTGGAGGTTTTAGCATACATTTTGCACTGGTTATGTAAATTTAATACAGAGGTGTATAATAAGAATTTTTAAATGTGATTGTATATGATGATGTACAACGGTATTATCTAGTGTCTCCATAGTACATAATCTAGTATAAGTGTGAAATTGAAATGGTATATAAATATTTATGACTGAATCAATTATTAAGATTAAGGGTGTGTAATAATTGATTGCGGAGATGCTTATATCCTAAAAGAAGTTAAGAATATAAGGTGGAGATATTGGGAGTGTTATTTTCTTAGCATGTTTGTGTGAACTCTCAATTTTGCACCTCCAAAAATTATTTCTGAATTCACAGAACTGATTAGAATATTTTTCTAGTCAAGTCAGCACTTTTCCGATCCTTATCGGACAACCTGTATCAGACAACACCTTTCCGAAACTGACCGAATTTTTCTCAAAACTGATCGACAAACTGACTCAAAAATATTTCCAAGCCTACCAGAGCGGATCAGAATATTTTTTCCATCAAACCTGATATTTTTTCAAGCCTGATCGGACTTTTTGTACCAGACAGCCTTTTCTCGAAACTGATCGAATCTCTCCCAAAACTGACTGTCAAAATGTCCGATAATTATTTTCGGACCCAACGACACTGACCGATAATTTTTTAGACTTCAGAATAGCCTGAAAACTGACCCGGAGACCCCGAAAATCCAAAAAAATGACCCAAGGAGCGCTGCCACATGGCGTCCGCTGGGAGGGCCTGCAGATTCGCAAGGTCTCTGCACGGATCCGCTAGACCCTACTGCGGATCCGCAAGGCCTCTACGCGGATCCGCTGGACCCTCCGGCGGATCC
>CATKHJ010846261.1:0-20416 GCA_949750685.1 Vernicia montana
TATTTTTTTTTTTCTACATATCCATATAATATAATTTATATTTCACATAAAAATTAAATTATAAATTTTTTTAAAAAAATTAAATATATCTAATATTTAAAAAATAAAAAATATATATAATATATATATATAATCGGGTCGGTTTCGAGTTATATATTATCTGAACTTGACCTAAGTATAAATAAAAATAAAAATAAAATCCGCCTCACCCTATTTACTAAACAGGACGGGTATTATTCACCCATTAAAATCGGGACAGAACGGGTACCCAATGAGACGGATAAATTTGTTATCCCTAAATATTAGTAAAAGTAATTTTTTTTTAGAGTTGAAAGTGAATTTAAATTTGAATTTATTGTGTTATGGTATATAACATAAATAATGTGATTTGAACGTTAATATCCATTATTAAGAGATTTGGTAGTAAATTATGTCTAACATACTTTTTTATTATTATGATTTTCTTTTAAAATGTAGCTATTAAAGTTTTTTGGATTCAACACCCATTCATCATCATAGTAAAAGTTTTTACATATCACTAATTTGGTAAATGAAAATTATTAAAATGAGAGGAATATACTTTTTATTATGTACGATACAATGTTTTTTTTAGGTAATTATGCAATATATTGTATAATTATATAAATTTGTATTAGGTTTTAAATCAAATTAGATTACTGAAATTAAAAAAAATAGATCGAGTTGACGGAGTATTTGACTGAGCCAATCCCGTTCCACTCTTCAATGCTCTAATATTTCTACGAGTCTAATATAAATTATTCAACAGCCAACAGCCAACTATATCTGAGTATAGAATAATCAGAATAAACTAAAAAATGAATAGATTTGGACAAACTAAATTTTAAAAAAAATGAGGATATAAATCCAAATTCACTAAAAAAAAATGAATAAATCTAGACTTTTATTGGAAAAAATAAGAAAAAAGAAAAAGAAGAGGAAGACTGATTTCTGGTTAAAATGATTATAAATGGCTTTTAAAACAGTATATCACGATAAAAGTATGTGAGAAAAAAAAAATGAAAACTAATGAGAAGAGAGAATATTATTATTATTATTTAGGAAAATCTGAATTCTTCGTAAGTTGCAATGTTATTTCTATGTATTTAACCTCTTAAAAAAAAAAAAAAAAAAACTATTTTCTTATTAGATTAAACTCCCATTTGTGTCATGTATATATATGATTCAGGTTGAGTTGGGCCAAACAAGCATAGTCCAAGTTAGAAACAACCCAATCGAAGAGACCCAACCCAAGAAAGACAGAAAATGGATAGAGATGTAAATTTATGAAAAAATGAACCCATTTATATAAATAACGGAGAGTTTTTGACAAGGATAAAGCCACCACCCCTTTTGATCTTCGTTTTCAGTACTCAGTAAGAAAGAAAGCAAAGCAAAGCAAAGCAAAGTGAAGCAAACGCAAAAGGCTGAAACTTTGAATTTCTCGCGTACAATTTTATTTATTTATTTAATTTTCATGTAGATGCTCTTTTGGAGCCCTAAATTTGCTATCTCCACTCACTCACTTTGACTCGCCCGAGTTCAACTAATGGCAAATAATCCTACAGAGCCTCCTACTGATGATTTCCTTCAGGAAATCCTTGGCCTTCCTAACTTCGGTTCGGCTGAGGCTGGCTTGGTAGGAGCTGACCCTGGCTTGGCTGGGGCTGGTCAAGCTCCGATGATGCTGCAGCTTAGCTCAGGTGATGGCTCCAGTCACATAGCTAGCCTCGGTGCTGCTGCTGGAGGAGGAGGTGCTGGGTTTCATGGGTTTCCGTTAGGGCTTAGCTTGGACCAGGGAAAAGGAGGGTTTTTGAAGCCTGAGGAGGCATCAGGGAGTGGGAAAAGGTTTCGTGATGAGGTTGTTGATGGCAGAGCTACTACAGTGAAAAATGTAAGTCTTAAGAGAAAAATTTTGTTTTTATTAATTAATTAGAGAACTTCCTAAACTAAATTTAAGCAAATTTAGAGTGTATTTGTTGGCAACTATTGAGAAATGGGAAATCTGTGTAAAAGCATAAATAAAGAAGAGAAGAACCCAGGATTCCAAGTGCAAATGAAAAGAAAAATGCAAAGTCCGTGGAGAAAAAGAACATACAAGATGTCTTTTCTAGGTCTTTACAAGGGAATGGAATTTCAGGCACTTGATAAAATCCACCCTGGTGTTTTTGTTAATGTTGCACCTATTGCTTTTTCTTTCCCCGCAAACCCAATACTAATTTTATCAAATCAGTAGATTAAGATCCTTCTCAATACTAAATTACTAATGGCGGCTAGTTGCTTAAGATATGCTTGTCTCATGCAAGAGGCCTGGGTTCAGCTTCTTGTAGTCCAATCCTAACACTGAAAGCATTCTGTGTTGTGCCAAGTACAGCTATTTGGTTCGGCATATTATATATCTATGCCTACAAGCACCTTAAGTATAGCTGAATTCTAATCTACAATTCATTAATTTTTTGTTGTAAAGTTGTAATTGGCTCATGGTTGTAGTTAAGGATTTGTCAAATGTTAATTGAAGATGAAACTGCCGCAACATTGTAAAAGGTGTTTTCTAGTATTGCTCTCCTCTTGTCTTGAAATTAACACAATACCCTTGATTTCTTAGCTTGATGTCATCTTTTCTTGCACAATTGACCATCCATGTGGAGTTCATCTATTTATTTGCTTTCCTTTTTCCACCTATATTTGGTTGGATTCTGTGGTGTTGTTGGTGAAATGATCTATCTTCTGTTTTAACTTTTGTCCTCGATAATGTGATTCTCATTTTATTGCAGGTTTTTCATGGTCAACCCATGCCCACAACTGTAGCTGCAGTCCCACATCCACCCACAATGCGCCCCAGGGTGCGGGCTAGACGAGGACAGGCCACTGATCCACACAGCATTGCTGAGCGGGTAAGTCTAATGTAGTAAGCGAAAAGAAATCTACTGTGAAAATATCGTAATATTATCAAGAGTATGGATGTAGCATCAGTTTTGAAATTTAAAAAAAAAATCAGAAAATCATGGTAATTAGAAAAACAAAACCTGGATTCCAAAATAACTGTTTAAACTCAAAGGCAGCAGTTGAGAATTGCACCTTGAAAAATCCTTGTTAAATTGTAAAATATAGGTTCTCATACTCATTAGTGTTGAGTTAAAAAGTCTATTTAATATGTGATTGGGATGCAATTGCATTTAAACTAGAGGTTTTCTGTTATGGCGTGTCTATTAAAAATAAAATTTGGTGCTTTGAGTTGATTTGAACTTGATGTAGCCTGCTAGTGATTAAATTATGTTTTGAAAGACTGTATTTATGAACTCAAAAAATACTGTTTATAAACAAAATAGGATAAATTCTAATTGTTCTCTTTGAGAAATTTGCCTAACGGTCATCTGCACAAATTCCACAAATATGCGAAAATGCCAATAAGACTGATGCTTAGTTGTGGGGAACTATCCAGCCGAGAGAGAAAAATTTTCATACTACTGTCATAACTGTAATTCTACTTGTGAAGCAGCTCATTTTAAAGTTGTCATGCGGACAACATTGTGATGAAATTACAGTCTTTTTTTCCCCTTTCATATGTGAGGTTACATTTTATGTTGACTGTCAGAGTCTACTGTATAAAAAAAAAAAATTGCTGTTGGTGATGGTAGTATGAACATTTGATGGGAGCTCTGGCACAAGAACCATATGCTTATTTTTCTTCTCTCATCCTTAAATTCATTTTTCGTTTTCCTTTGTAATGATACAATGACTCTTGATTCTTTTCAATATTGGACAGTTGCGCAGAGAAAGGATAGCAGAAAGAATCAGGGCATTGCAGGAGCTGGTTCCTAGTGTCAATAAGGTCAGTCTTGTTCTTTATCACGTCCTTTTATGAATTTAATTGCAGAATGATGTTTTAGTTCTAATATTGTAGGCATTAGCATTATGCCATGTTTGCCTCCTATGTTGGGAAGAGAAACAATAAACAATTTAAGGGGAAAAGGTGTAATTTCTTTCCTTCTAAATTGATAGTAATTCTCTTTCCAAGTAATGATACTCCAAAATTGGAAGAGCTAGCATCTTCAATCAAAGAAATTGGCTGTAGATATGGTTTATGGTGGTATTACAATGTATATAGATGGTACACCATAATGATGACAAACATGTGGGATTCCTAACGGTAATTGGCCAACAATAAATTGTTAGTGGCACAATGGCATGGTTTGCAGTGTTAGTTAAAGTTTAAGTAATTGTAATGCGGCTAATGCCTAGTGGGTATTGATCACATGGAAAAAATTTGTGTAGTTTGATAAATCTCAACTTTGTTCTGTACTTTAGTATTTGAACTTGCAGCATATATGTAACTTAGCATGCCTTAATTTAGAATGAAACATGTATCTTAGTACCAGAAATGGACCAAGTGATAGAATGTTTAGGAAGTGGTAACTAAAAGAAAAGGAGAGGGAAGAAGGCAAATACTGATCGCATGGAAGGTGCAAAAATAGAATTCTATGTTTATGGCATGTATTACCTTGGATTGAGTTTGTTGCCTCAATTCTATATTTGGAGATTTAGTAAGTTTTGTCCTTGAGTATAACTGAAGAAATTTCTGAAGTTGTCTATAAGAGATTTTCTCTTAGCATGATAGCTACTTTTCCCTTCATGATTGATGAATATTTTGTTTGTGCAGACAGACAGAGCTGCCATGCTTGATGAAATTGTGGATTATGTGAAGTTTCTAAGGCTCCAAGTAAAGGTGCTGTAAAGTATAGATCAATTTTCTTCCCTATGAATTGCAAAATCCTTATTTGGCTGTCCTTTTTATGATAAATCCTATTATTTCATAGTTATAAAGAGTCAACCTGAACATATCTCACTTCATGGAGTGTGTAAGCTTGGAGCATAGATGTATTTGGTTTTGTTTAGATGCTATAGAGAGACAACTGTTTGATATTTTTTAAGATGTTCCTTTTCCAAATCAAATTTTATGTTTGAGCAAAGTTGGTTATGTTAGTCAAGGGTCTAATAATTGCCCAACTAATGGATGATGTTGGTAAGAGTCATTCTCTTATCCGATTTAAACAGACTTCAAAGCCAAAGTATGGTAGTGGTACTTGATTAGAATAATTGTAGCCTTTCACACCAATTATAAATTTCCATACATAAGTTATTCTTAATATTTAATTAAACACGTTATTCTTAGATCCACTTTTGTATCTACGTGGTTGTGCTTGATGCTTTGTGTATTTCTCAGTTGATCTCTTGAGTTGGGTATCTGAATTCTGCAAAAACTATTATTGGTACTTTAGGTGAATACTATTGTGCTAAGGAAATGAGTGCACTGGGTCTAGTTTCCCACTTCACAGGACAGGTTTGTGTGCTCTTAAAATTTGATAAATGGTTGCCTCCACTATGGATGACAAATTATAAATTGAAGATCACTAGAAAATGTGTATTATGCAATAGAAGGTTCAATATTCATTGGCTTATTTAGTAGTGCATGCTTCGTCCATTTTGAAATGGAACATCCATGAAAATGGCTGTTGTGATGGTTGAAATTTCTTTATTGCTTTTCC
The DNA here is from genome assembly GCA_949750685.1 of Vernicia montana. Taxonomy (NCBI): domain Eukaryota; kingdom Viridiplantae; phylum Streptophyta; class Magnoliopsida; order Malpighiales; family Euphorbiaceae; genus Vernicia; species Vernicia montana. Next base: position 5,565 of record CATKHJ010846261.1, read on the forward strand.
CCCCTTTTGTTTGACTATTGTTTCTTTATCGTTAACAGGTTTTAAGCATGAGTAGATTGGGCGGAGCTGGTGCGGTTGCACCACTTGTAACGGACATCCCACTATCTTCAGTTGAGGTAATAAAGAAAAGATCATGTTTAGGGAGGAGAATGTCATCTTCTTTCCTTCTTCACATTTAGGCTGAGGTAGCTCTTTTGATATAGGACGAAACCGGTGAAGGTGGAAGAAACCAACCAGCCTGGGAGAAGTGGTCAAATGATGGCACAGAAAGACAGGTAGCTAAGCTAATGGAAGAAAATGTTGGTGCTGCCATGCAGTTTCTTCAATCAAAGGCTCTTTGCATCATGCCCATCTCACTGGCCACGGCAATTTACCATACACAACCACCGGATACCTCCACTATTGTAAAACCAGAAACAAATCCTCCATCGTAGATCTTAGAAAATGGGTAAGCATCTCATTGTCCCATCGAAAAATCTAAAAGTTTAGTCACCAAGTGCTTGGGGTCCCATATCTCGTTTGTACCGTTCCAACTCCCACAAATAGATGTTGGCTAATTTAAATTGCAATCAAAGTCAGATGCCATAGGTCTTGCTTTTGCCTTTCCTTTCCAGCTTTTTTCAAAGCAGGGTTCGATGTCAATGCCTAAAAAATTGCAGGCAGGTCCTTGATGTCTGGCCAAGTAAGTTCAAGTGAAGGAGAAGAATTGTCAAAGCTCACTTGATATGCTCTTTCTTTTTTGTATCAGTGGTGGGGTTAGTGGGAAGTGATGGGAGCACTTTTCTAGTGGGGCTCTAATTTTTGGTAGTGGCTGTGGGACCTTTTAAAAGGGTATATATATATATATATATATTATTGTAATAGTTTTTTTATTTTATTTAAGAGGAAATGGAATGCAAAAGGTAAAATGGATAATGGTTGGTTGTTTTGTTGTAGTGGGTGTTTTTAGTTCAACAGAAAATGATAGTGCTACTTTATTAAGGGGGGGGTGCTTCTTGTGTTTCCTAAAGTTATTTGACTTCTTTTTCTTTGTGAACCATTATTGAAGGTTAAATCATTGGGCAAGAGAGAGAGAGAGAGAGAGAGAGAGAGAGAGAGATGTTATTGTTTTTTGGTTAAACGGGCTTTGTTTCCAACCATTTATTCTATTGTAGCAATGAGTAATGACCGACTATTTTGGTACTTTGAAAGAAGGGAGCTAATTTAATTTGATAAAATAAATAATATCTCTTTCGATTCTTAATACAACATGGAATATAATATAATATAATAAAATAAAATAATTATTTTTAATTTTGTAAAATAAAGTTAAATTTATTTATTTATTATTTTTGGAATAGATGAGAGTACAAGTATAATATTAATTACATGTAAATTGGAATTAGTTGACTAAGTTGAGGCTTAGAACTAAGAGGTTTAAGATTTGAGCTTGTAAATATGTAGAGATAATTTGATGAAGTTTTATCGATTGTTTGGATTAGTATGTGTTCATATTAAATTTTTACTATTCGTCAGTTGACATTTGTAATAATGAGACACAAGTGACCGTGCTTTGTCCTACACTCCTAGTTATGTAGACGAGTTTATCTTAGGAAGGTGTCTTTCAAATCCCATGGATAATAAATGTTTTTAAATCATTACAAATATTTAAATACAATTGAAATTAAATATACATATGATGAGATTAAACCAAGTCTACAAGAAAGAGTGCCTCCTTAGCTTGTACGAGGGTGGCACACCACCAAATTTTACTCTCTTTTATCAACAAGGGCGGCTCAATAGCTAGGCAACTAAGGCAATCGGCTGCATTAGGCTCCTCAATTATATATATATATAATATAAAGTATTTTTATAAAATAAAGTAAATAAAATAAAATTTTGAAATTTTGAAAATATAACTTAATAAAAAACATATAAAATAAGAATATCTTAAAAATTAATTTAAAAAATTAAAATCTAAAATAAAAAATAATAGTAACCTAAAAATTAACACTAACAATAACTACATTCTAATAAATTCTATTAGCTTTTCCTAAATAGTAGCATAAATTCATAATTTTTTTCCTTAAAAATTAGATTCTCAAATAGAAGTATGAAATCTTTGTTCATAATATGAAATCTTTGTTCATAATCTAACTTTTCTTTTAATGTTAATAAAATTAAAAATTATTATAAAGAAAAATGATTTAATTTGAATTTTTTTATTTATATTGTATTTTTTCAATTTGAAAGCCTCATTTTATAATTTTATCTAAAACTCCCCAAAACCTTGAGTTGCCCTTGTTTATCAGTCAACTTTGGACAATTTGTAAAAACATAAAACAAATTTTATAATTTTACTATTCACCATTGTTGTTGAATCCTTACATATGATACACGTATATGTATATATATAACTTAATTTTATATAATTTATACAAAATTTCAAATTATGATCCGAATATATATAGTTCTCTTTGATTTAAATTAATTAAAAATGGGAATTTAATGTTAAAAACAATGGGATGACATGATTAAGAGAAGTTATCTTTTAATTATTTATTTTGAAGAAAGATGTGGAGTTTCACTTTGTGGTGGAGGAAGGGAATATAAATTTAAGGTATCGTAAAACACACCTTATGTTTAGTCAATACAAGAAATAAAAGAAATTTAATGGCAAGAGGGTAAGAAGAAATGGTAAATGATGGCGTAGAAGATAAAGAAAATGAAATGCAAGTCTTTTTCTGATTTAGCAATTGAAAATTGAAAGTGCGCGTGCAGCATGTGAAAGTGTGAAATATAACGGACTGTTCTATGTATAGAAATTAGAATAGATAAGGTAAGTGGCACAGAGACTGTTGGTTTCAGTTCTCATTTCCTCTTTGACTAAATCTAACCCTAAATTTGGTTGGCTCCAACTACTACAACTCTACAAGTGTGTTTTCATATTTATCATCATTTTCAAACAGTCACACTACTAACATGGTTATCAACCTCCATTGTCATCCTTATGAGTTTTGAGAAGAAAAAAATAATAAAAAGGGGTAATAACTTAGTATTAACTAAAATGCAAGTCAAGCCATCAGCAATAAAGAAAACCCTCCCACATGTGCAATGTAAAGATAATGTTGTACCAAGCAAATATCTTTTCTACTTTTTGTCTCACTCCAACTCATGTTTACCGCTGAACAAAAACTCTTATTCCAGGTGCCAGTGCCATGATATCACGAACAAAGTTCAATACATCAACATGAATAGAATAAGAATAACTGCGCTTGTCATTTCGGTTGGTTCCAAGCAAAATAGTACAGGCAAATGCAACAACATAGACATTTTTTTTTAAGAAAAAAAAAGGCAATGGAAACTTTGTACATGTTATTGCAGACCAGACGCAGGAAAGAAAATGAAAAATTAGTGCACAGAGATTTCTTGGTATCAAAAGTTTACTAACAAACAGGAGAATGAGCCTCTTGACTACAATTATTCAAGATCTATGGAATTAACAGAATAGCAGTAAAAAGAAATACAATTATTCTTGATCTATTTATTCTTTGGAATGCAAAAATCTGATGATTTTTGTGACATTTCTTGAGTTATGTCATGCCTAATAATTGTAGTGTTAACTGTAAACATGCCAGTATATAGAGGAATGCACTCAACATTTAACTTCATGCGCATCAAGGAACTGGTAAGCAATTTCATAACTTGAATATGAAATCCTCTGCCAGAAACCACGCTGGCAGGCAAATACAAAAAATGGTTGAGCTAAAGAAAAACAAGAAGGACGATACAGAGAAGCCTGAAAAATAATCCAAGCTTTGCATTATTGGAGACAACATTTACCATAACTTTAGCAGGCATCAAGATCTCGGCATGGAGGAGGTTTTGGCTCACCGTGCAGTGTAGTATTGCCTCCTTCTGGCCCAGACCTGATACGCTTTGGATTTTGTGTGCCAGGCTGAAATAAAGGACAGAGTTTAAGTACATAGTAATAATATCATTTCTCCAAAAAAAAAAAAAAAAAAAACCCAGCAACCAGCCCAGTTGCCTCACCGGCAGCTTCTCTCCCCTTCTTAACATCTCAACTATCTCAACAACTCGTTTTGGAGTAACATCTTCCTGCAATTAAGATAAGAAAGCAACATGAAATTTTTAAAGCTTCCTATTGTTTAAATAAAAAAATCATAACTTTTCAAGAACAAGGGGATTATCTTGGACTCACATAATAATTGTAAGTATATCCTTCAGATCCATTGGCGTAATCAGCAACAGTAATCATGGGTGCGTTCACACAACATCCCTGCACAGAAAATAAGCAACAATTAGTATTACATCTTGTCCTAGTTAATTACAATATGCAAAGTGGTAAAACAATATACAATCGGACCTATACTACCAATTGTGGGTAAACCTTCCCACCCATTAAACCCCCATCGCTCGTAGCATTTTCATTTTATTACATTTCATTACTTTCCATTATGATTTACCAACACTTATATTAGATCTACCAACAAGTTCATAGATCTTTGATAAGATGTCACAACCAAGCTAGCTGATACTTTGTATTGTTGGCCTCATTTTTTATTTTTCCTATAAATACAAAAATTTGGTGATTGGTAGCACAGGTTTCATACAAATAACATGAAGAGGACCAGCAGGAATATATGGAATGAGAATACTGGACAAGCTACACTGACACGCCCATAATTTCCATGAAAAGAGAGCATGTGTGCATGCACAAACACTTCAAAATTACACTATGAGTTCATTTGGATAAATAGTCATTTAAAATGTTGAGTTTGGATGGATAGTCCTTTAAAATGATTGAGTATTTAGGTTTGGAATCATGTTGATTTTGAGAAATTATTAGGTAGGACAGAAGCATGCTCCTCCTACTCACATAAAAGTGAAGTCACATGGGTGTGTCTCCATTCCAATTACACATGAGCCTACTTTTATGTGAGTAGGAGGAGCATGCTTCTATTCTACCTAATAATTTCTCGTTGATTTTTTATGATTTTACACTTGAAACCATAGTTATTAAAGGCACATGGCTGGAGCCTAGGCGCAAGGCGCAATAGCGCATTAAAAATGGAAAAAAATTCAAAATTATGGTGAAGAATTTATATCAAAATCAAGATATTAGCCCTATTTGATCAAATTGACTAAAACAAACAATTTTCAAATGTTTTCAAAGTTGTTGTAACAAAATTAAAAAAAAAAAAAGAAAAAGGAAAAAAAAAAGAAACAGAGGTAAGCAATACCCAGAAAACACAGCAGCTAGGTAACCGAGAAACAGAAAGGCAGAAATACAAAACCCAAAGGAGAGAGATGAGAAAGCTAAGAACCCAGAACAAGAGTGGAGAGGGATGTGTAGTTCGTGGTCAGTGGCCGGCAATCCCAGCAATGGTGTTCCAGCAGGATTCCAACAACTTTCCGGCCCATGGGTACTGGATTCTGGTAGAACGGCAAGTTTCAAGTCTGTTGGTGGTGGCCTTTAGTGGTGGGTGAGCTCATCATAGGTGAATGTGAGGGAGGCGCGCCTTTCTTGGGCCTTGCGCCTGGAAAAAGGCGAGCGCCTAAGCAAAAAGGCGTGCGCCTGTGTGAGGTCGCCGCCTTCCAATGTTAGAGGCACTAGAGCCATCGCCCTGAGCGCCTTGCGCCTGAGGGCTTTAATAACTATGCTTGAAACACAAAAACACTCAATCATTTTAAAGACACGCTTATGCAAATGGATCCTAGAAGAATTTAATATGCTTATTATAAATTCTCACTTGAAATATTCCAAATATTTCATTGAAGTCACCAGCATGGATATACTTCTGCCCTAATTATCCACATCCTAATCCTATAATTAACCAAGTAAAATTAACTCTAGATGTGATTAAAAAATGTATTTTTAAATCACTAAACAGAGACTCACCATACATTCCATTTCCCCAACAGAGAAAAGACCATCCTTTGTTACTTCTGCACATTAAAATTCATCAGGCATATACTTCATATCCAAATATTAACCTGTAGTCAGATGTAACATGAAAGAATTAAACAAATTTGTTTTTTTATAGCTCACCATTGCGCTTTACTCCTAAGTGTTTCAGTAATGCATCTTCGATTTCTCGTGATCCACGTATCATACAAGGTGTTGTGCCACAAACCAATAAGTGGTACTTGCCCACCTGAAAATCCATTGAAAGGGTTTAATCTCTGTAAGCTGTGGCTTATAGAAGACCAAAATTCAGAATTTTTATGAGCTGTGACTTATATTTTCTCACCGGTGAGCGGTTGAACATTGAATAAAATGTTGCAACTTCATATACACGGATAGGAGCAACTTCAATAACGTTAGCTACCTGGAGAATTCATAAAACAATCAAATAAAAGGTTATTTGCATACCCTTAACTTCAAACAGTTTAAATTAAAGGGTTTAACACCCACAAAGCATCAAACAAGGAAACACAAAGAGCATAGAATTTTCTTAACTTTAAACAGTTTAAATTAACAAAAAAATTACCTCCCAAGATTTTTTTTCTTTTCCTTTTTTCTTAAAAACTACAAACAAAGGCATCCTAACACGAGGTCAGGGGCTTCTTTTGTCAAGCAATCAGGCAAAGTACTCTCTCCTCAAACTAACATTTCAATATCACCAAACTCATTCTTACTTTCCCATCCATTCTCTGGAGCTTTTTTTTAAAAAACCCTAACATTCTAGAGTACAAAAGCCCAAACCTTTTGCAGATAAATTGCTCAAAAATCTCTCTTAGCTTGTTTCTATGATTTGCTTGAATATTGCTGTGAGTTGATTTAGGTGGTGTGAAGTAACAGTTGCTTATGACCTAGTGATGGGTGCTTGCAAAGGTGGTGATTTCAGATGGTTGATGTCAGAGGTTTTGTTTGTGGTGTGCTGGTTAGGTAAAAGGTGGCTGTTTAGTGGAGGGAGGTGCAGAATGGTGATGTTGGTTAAATTTTAGAATTGTTTGCATGGTGAGAACAGAAGGAATTGAAGAGAGAGTGAAAACGCATGGTAAAATGTTAGACTTTTTTTATTTTGCATACAATGAGAGAACACATTTTATATTTAAGAGATGACTACTTTCATTTGCATCTTTGACAATCCGGTGAATAATAAAGTAATTGAAATGAATCACTTTCTTTAACAATGTTGGTGAAACAAATTGCAAATTCATGACTACTTTGAAACTAAGCGCTAAGTTCAATGACCATGGATATTATTTACCTTTTCCAGTTTTTTAATTTTGCTGCTAAATTAAAAACTATGTTTTTCATAAAAGTACATTATGATGCTGCAATTTTAATGTAGATGGTAATCATAACATAATAAGATTGATGCAAGAGAAAAAGTTTAATTTTCATTTAGAAAGACCTAATTCTATTAGAATTTTATGCTACATTTAGAGCTGTAGTGTTCAGTTCAGAGGCAGAATTAAGATACGCCAATTTACCAGTCGTCTATTTCCTGGTAGATTGCAACCAGAAAATCAGCCTATTTGGCTGATCTTTTGATCCCTTTGTTCTCTACTTTCTAATCTATTTAGGGTTAGGCTAAGGCTTAGGGTTAGCTAGCTGCTTCAAAGATGCTTTTGGTTAACTAAGACAAGCTTCACAATTCTTTGAACCAAATAGAAATAGTAATATCATTCCACTATTGTGCATAAGAGAACTACCAAGCAGTAAATTATGTTCTCTCATTTCTTGTAAAATAGAAAGCATAATTATAATCTGTATTACTATTCACGATTCTAATAAATTAGTATCACTTGCATCTTATGGCAGAAAATTATCGTGTATGATATGCAATCAAGTATGCCACTAGCTAGGTTTCAAACTTTCTGGGGGACTAGCTCAAAATATCAGTAAAAGTTCACAAACATGCTAATTGACATCAAAAGTTCATGTGTTCTCAAATTATCAGTACAAGTTCATACACATGTCAATTGACATCAAAAGTTCATGTGTTCTCGTCCACTTACTGCATCCATTGCTGAAACAGGAAGCCACCCTCCATGCTGCTGCTGTGCAAGATCTAGCAGAGGAATAACTGCTGATTGCTTGTAGTTGGACGGATAGTGCGAGATTATTTCTTTGACCTAACACCAGAGTTTTAGAACAAAAAAGAATCTAAACACCATTAAAGGATGTACCATATAAAATACCAATGCTTTGGTTAAAGAAGTTAGTGAAACCAGAACAGTATGATTGGGAGATCCAGAGGAAAACAAGAAAAATTATTCAATTGATATGAAGAATGCAAGTAGTTGTCTTTGCAGCGTTCTATGACAAGTTCTCAATGTCTTGTTTTATTCTACACTACCTCAAAGCAATGATGAGGCTGCTGCATCATCTTAGTCAAATAAGAGAGGAAATGCTCTAGAAAATAATTGACTGCTTACGTAACTGTTGGATTGTGATAAATGAATGTACTCCTTGAATTAAATGAATGAGATGAATAAAGGAGGTCTTTCGATGAGATAGCAAAGAGGAACATAACATTATCACTCGCTCATAAATATGCTAATATATGTCCTAGATTACGCATATGCCCTTGCGAGGAAGATTCCTCGAAATGCTAAAATTTCACTGATAGCAACGCATCAAATACAGATGGAGATGTCAAGGCAAGGTTTAGAACCTAAAACAGGTATGATCTGAGGCAAAAAAATAAATAAATAAAGAATAAAAAAAATAAAGAAGTTGCTCCTATTATTTCTAGTTAAAATTGCTATTTTGTGCCCTAAGCAGCACAGGAAAAATAAAATTAATGACTCCTCCCACTGCTTGGGAGCTTACTGTTTCTACCATAATGAACCAGTATAAGGTCTAGACTCTAGAGCATCTCAACGCCTTGAATGTGCAATGCCAATATGTATTCATAGGCAGATTAGTTAGAAAGTAACACATATCAACAAACTCCTAACAACAAAAGCAAAAAAGGTTACGCCTCCATACTGGAAGGGGAAGGAAAAGAAGTGTTGTAGCTAAAGTAAGTTTCCCTCAATGACTTGTTGCTTGCCAAGATCCATACCTACATTAACATTTTCTATGGAAAAACATAGAAGATAAAATGATGTTCAGTCAAAGCATATTTAATAAAATTTAGTATCCAACTACATCTACTAAGTCTCCTATGGATGCACTGATTTACCATAGATTGTTTTCAATTTTGAGCTTATTAATAAGTAATAGCTACTCACACATGCTAAATCTACAACGATTAGTCTATAATATCACAGCAGAGAATAAGATTGATATATGGCAACACAATAGGTCAATGACCGTTATTATGATAATGATTGGGAAACTTTACAAGGTTATTAGTCTTATAGAAAAGCTCTAGCATTCTGAGCCAAAGTTTCTGAATAAACCAAGTCCGGCCTGAAAGGACCTACATTTGGCTCATTTTCCTCTCTTGTTTAAAATATAAAAGGCCTCTAAAACTTAGATCAGTATGCACAAGAGTGTTCCATTCAGGAGACCAGTACATCAATGAACCAAAATAATAAATAGTTTCCCGACTCCTCATTCTCACAAACCCATACCTTCATTCAAGTCCAACAGCATTGACATTATCATCTCTGTAAATAATACATTCACAAAACTTTCAATATTTTCTTCAGTGGTAAATAAATAAACTCAATTACCAAGTTGAATATATACAATAACCACTAGAAAAAAAACCATGTTTTTAAAAAAATTAACAAATAATGAAATATAATTAGAGGAAAATGCCCTTCAATTAACAAATAACAGGCATTATTACACGCAAAAAACACGATTCCAATATTCAAATTTGTTAGCCATTTTCACTTTACCTTGTCCTTATTTGCATCAGAGAACTCCCACGGAAGGTTCGGATTATTATCCGGAGTATCAATGTGCTGCATAATCACCAATTTGACGACATAAATTAACAAATAATAAATAAATAAATAATAGAAAACTTGTAGGCGTGACTACTGGGACTCACGTAGTTTAGAGCAGTGGAGAAGGACCGAGATGTCTGCAGAAATGAGAGAAACAAAGTGATTAGATAAAAAAGAATGATTGGATGCAGAGAAAACAAGAGAAAATCGAAAAGGAAAACCTGAGGAGTTTGACGGAAAACTTGACGGATCTCGCGGACACGCGTGGCGGCGAGACGAGCTAGCATTTTCAGAAGACGCTTAGCTCAGTGAAGAAGAAGAAGAAGAAGATAGAAAAGCACCGATTTTTGATACTTGAAAACCGAGAAATGAATCAAATCAGGCACAGGATGATTCTCATTTCTCACTTTGCAAATAACGCAGCACGGCGTATGATAGCAACATCCATTGGGCCCATTATTAAATAAACCTTCCCTCAATTTTGGGCCTAGGCCCATGAAAGTTTTTCCTTTCCAATTTCCAATAAAATTATATTTCCCGCAAAACCCAAAACCCTATAGCTAACAGAAGAAACAATCAACAATGGCGTTGGAGCGAACTCTGGTATCATCTTCCAGTAATATCTTCTCTCTCGCAAACGCCCGAAACTCTCACTTGTCTCTAGCCCACTTTTCTTCTTATCCTAGAGAAGGTTTTAAACGCTTGCGTGTTAATCGTATCTTGAAATGCTCGGTTGATTACGGAGACAACCGCTTCAATCAGGTGGTGGAGTATGCTAAACCGGCTGCGATTCCATGGGATAAGGAGCTCTGTAACACGGTGCATCTCATCGGCATTGTTGGGACCCCCGTTGAAATTAAGCACCTCCCCTCTGGCAAGGTCGTTGCTTGGACGCGACTTGCCGTTAAGAAATCCGCCACGGAGACCTCCTGGTAAATGTGCATTTCTATTTTTGTGTTTTGAAATCTAGTATGTTTGATTTTTTAGATAATATTGGTTTCATTAGTGTATTGGGTACGGAGTGTGCTTAGCTTTTGTGATACTGTGAAATTAGGGGCCTAGGGGGGTGGAATGGAATGAAGAATTATCAATTTTGGGTAGATAAGCTTGTGTTTCAGCTTCCAAGTATGAAATTTGGAGATCTAGCGAATAAGATAGGGGGATGGGATAGTGAAGTAATGGTTTAGTGTTTATATAACTCATTTTTGCCCACCAATTATAGACACGCTATGGTCAGGTAAGATCAATGTGGTATCATGTTTCTGAATTATTTATAATTATTTTTCAAGAAATGATGTATTTGTGAAAAGGAGAGGAATTGAAACAAGGTGAGGATAGCCATATCTAATTCCCTTCGCCTCCAAACTCCCAAACACATAGTAAGGGACTTTACTAGTTAACTCATTGTTCTTCTGACATAGGATAGGATATGAGTTAGGGATTATATCTAGGTAAGTACAATAAATGGTTGAACTTCAATGCCAAAAAAGAAAAAGGAAAAGAGGAGAGAAGGCAAAGTGAGTTCGTGCTTGGAATCTACTTTCTCAATACTCTGCATCATTTAAATGACAAATTCAAATATTGGTGTTTTGCCTCCAAGAGAGATATCGATCTTAGAAGTCTTCTTTTCACTGATTGGTGTGGGCTGATGGTGATTTAAAGGAAGCACTCCATCTCTTTTCTTTTCTTGTTCTCAATGCCATTATCTCTTCCAGGCTCCAGCCATCCTACACCACTTTGACATCATGATTTTATGATCCCTGCATCCACCCTTGCCACTGACATGTTGAATGTGTTTGTATATGCTATTCTTTCCTAAAGGTAATTCACTTTAGTGGTATAACAATTAAAATTTAAAAAACCAGTGTAGGTTGGAGGGACATAGCTAATAGAATTGAACCCAGTTCCTTCTCATTTGATAATAAACACATGCACTGGAATTTATTTAATCTATGATTCTGTATGTCCTCTCTCACTTTCTCATTTGTGTATATGTGTTTACACTTTACACATTTTTACCACTAATTTCTTATGATCTTTCCACATGTGATTACGTCATAGAATTCTAATTACTTGATAGAATACAAAAAATGGTGCCAAATTAAACTTTTATAGTCCTCTTTGGAAAATGACAATTGACGTTTCATAGGATCAATTTGACTTTCTGGGATGAGCTGGCACAAGTCGCCTCTGAGCATGTAGAGAAAGGCCACCAAATCTACGTCGCCGGTAGATTGGTTTCAGATGTAGTTGAGAATGATGATGGAAAGCAGCAGACCTACTACAAGGTTCTGTTATTCATGATCTTACAAGTGCTTATGTTATTTTCACTTTAGTTTTCTTAAACGGAGTGCAATTTTCTCAACCTCTTGCAGGTAGTGGTCCAACAATTGAATTTTGTTGAAAGGAGCTCTGTGTCAGCAGCATCATATGATCATGATTCTGATAGTATGATAGCAAGTAAGTCATATTATTTTTTTAAATGAAATTTCAAATTGAACAACATAAAATTGTCATATGGATCTCAATGCTTGATATTTAATTTTCAGCAGGTAGAAAGTTTGGCAATAATGCTGCAAATAGCACAGGTTCCATAGAAGAATTATGGCAAGCCTTTTTTGCTAATCCTTTGGAGTGGTGGGATAATAGGAAGAACAAGGTACTCCTCTCTGTTTAAAATTGCAAAATCCACACTTTCTTGTGTTTATTACTTTATCATTGGTTAAGTATGATACGCATGCCCTTGTGTGCATGCATATACTGACAAATGCCTCATGCATTAATATACTGGTTACTTTTATTCACATATGACCTACTAACTAAAATATGGGTGATTCTTTTCCTATTCTTTTAGTTTATGACATTTCATGAAAAATTAACCAACTTGAATTGAGTCCTTTGCTTTTGAACCTTGTTTGCAAATATTAGTGTAGACTTGAAAATGATTGTTCAGATGTTATATATAACTACATGCTTCAGCTTCATTTTTTGGATGCTAATCCGATGTTATTACTTTGATTTACAGAGGAACCCTAAATATCCTGATTTCAAACACAAAGATACTGGAGAAGCTTTATGGGTTGAAGGTAGGTATAATCCACCTTGGGTCAAGTCCCAGTTGGCAATATTGGATGAAAGAATGGGGTCCCTTCGTGATCAGGATGGTAGGATGAATTTAAGTTCAATTACTGGTGAGGATTTCATGCCTTTACAGTAATATAAGGTGCTGTTTGTGCAATATTGCTACCATTTTGTGGTGTGTCGGCTTACTATTCACTTCTCTTCTGAAGTTGAAGGCCTCAATGGGTTTTGTTTGTATATTCTGCAAAGTGATAGCTACATAATCTGCAAGTTGTAATTTTCTTTGTAGTTTCTGAACCTTTTCAAACATGATCAAAAATATCCTTGTCATTTTAAAATATTTTTCTTCTTTTTGCCTGTAATATTTTAGAATTTGGGTTTGAGCTCGAGTGTTTAGTTTTGGCCAAACCAGATGTAATCTTCTTTATTATTTGACTGAAAGTCTGACCTCAAGTTGATCCATTAGGAGTTAATAGTATACCAGCTTTGCCTAAGAGCCAGTATAATTATCATAGAATTTTGATATAATATTTGAAATTTTAATAACTTATTAATTTGTAACATTTGGATTTGGCTTTGAGTTGGCCATGTTTGGGTGTCTTGTCTGATGTTAATGAGCAGCTGTAAAACTAATCCAGACAAATAATAAATAGGAAGCATATATTTTGACTCAATGAGTAGTAGGGTTTTTGTTCTGGCTCAACTAGCTAACCAAACCTCATATTTGAAAGGATAGGCGAACCCAGTCTTTGTTTTACAGCTTAGAGTGTTTTTGTTTGTTCTCCATTCCTTTCTCAAGATCTTAGTTCCTATGTCTTCCAACTGTATTTAACTAGCTGTGTATGGATAATTTATTTGTTCCTCATTGTTTAATAAAATATATTTTAAATAATGTTTTATTGATTGAAAAAGATTATTCTCAAATCTGACCCGCCTAGAAAGTTGGCCTATGCGGGTTCGGACAAACCAAGCTCGGAAAAAAAATCTCCTTATTGGAGCCTGTGAAAAACCCCGAACAGATCAGACTGGCCGGGCAGGTACCCAAGGTCCATGATTAGGTCTACTTTAAGCGTATGATTTTCTTCGACCGAGTAAAGGAAATAAACTGGGAATGTTAACCAATTTGAACCTTTTTTTTTTTTTAACTATTGAAGAACCATTTTGATATATTTGGAAATGCAGTATTTGTGTTTAATGACATGGCTAGATTGATATTATAACTGAATCCTGATTGTAGAAAGCTTTTATGATGATGGAAATTTCAGAGTTGGCAGCAGTTCCGCACTTTCTACCAAACTAACATTTAATAAGAGCAAACTTTATTCTCCTGTATATTTCGTCTGTATTTGTTATGGTGTAGATGACTCATTGGACATGAGCACGAGTCATGTTTCTGACCAGCTCATCTAGCTTTATTTTGTCACCCACTCTTCTTTAGCTTAGCATGTGCCTGCCTTTTTATTATTGGTTAATGTTACATACCAATATAAATGGATCACTCTAACTCGTCAAGACAGTTTATATTCTACTTTAAAATTAGAATTCATCTCCGCATACAATACTGAAAGAGAATAATTCGATTTCAATAAGGATTCGGTACCTTTAATATATCTCTATAAATAGTGTCATTCTCTCCATTAAACGGTGTAACACAATTCTAAACACTTCTCAATAACTAAGAGTTCATTAATCTCCATCTTTTCTGATTTAAGCATCGGAGTGGTCCCCAGACATATCGCCTGGATCCTTTAACTTGTTGTCTTGCATAAATGAAAGATCGCCTACACGTGTGCTAAAGATCAGAATACTTTATGAGTACATCAATTCATATATACTTACAAATCACTTAATATTATTTAATATTTAAGGGAATATATATATATATATATATATATATATATATATATATA
>CATKHJ010846298.1:0-14324 GCA_949750685.1 Vernicia montana
GACATGCAAAGAATCTCTAAGGGGAATAATAAAAGGCAAATAAAGCAATGTAAAGAATAATACAAAGAAAATAAAAAAAGGAAACAAAACAAAAACAAGATGATAAATAAATAAATAAAAGACAAAGAAAGAAAATAAATACCTTAGGATGGAGGAGACTTGTCTCGGTCGGGGGCGAACTAGCCTCGGACAGCTGGCAGCGGCTTGTCTCGGACGGTTGAAAACTTTTGACTTGATGGGTTGGCTCGGGAAGTCACAACCCAATCTTGCTTTGCAAAGTAAGGAGCAATAGAAAAGCAAGAAAAAGAAACTTTAAAACTAAAATGCTCGTTCCATTCGGACCAAACTTAAAAATTGTTTGCTTTGAGATCAAAAGGGTTGATCAAGCAAATTTTCTAGTGCCAAATGAGCTGGGGGGGTCTCCTTTACATAGGGAGAGAGCTAAAGACGATTTGGTGCGAATTCTGATGTAGGATTTGTGAATAGGAGCTTGTGACCGCACGTGCCTCTGTGGTCAACGCACAGCCACGTACGGTGACCGCACAGGGTTATGCAGTCATGGGCCCCGCTTCAACCCGTTCTCGCTCGTTTTATATCCGTTTTACATGATTCCAGGTGCGTTGTGCTCGTTATTCAATCCCGGATGATATAAGGATGGTTCAGAGGCTCATTATTCAATCTCGGATGATATAATGCCAAGTTCCCACCAAAATTTAAGATGCCCGAAATGGACAAATTTGATGGAACCACTTGCCCTAAGACTCACTTGAAGATATATATGGGGGCAATGAAGATTTTAGGACTTAGCAATGAGCTCATTGCTCAGCTATTCCAACAATCCTTAACTAGAGCTGCCAAAAGATGGTTTCTTTCCTTAGACAATAACCAAAAGAGGACATGGGAGGATATTTGTAATGACTTCATTGAATAGTATCATTAAAATATTGAAGTGGATATTACTAGGCGTGACTTGGAAACCACTAAGCAGCTTCCAAAAGAATTCCTTAGACAATAACCAAAAGAAGACATGGGAGGATATTTGTAATTATTTCATTAAACAATATCATTAAAATATTGAAGTGGATATTACTAAGCGTGACTTAGAAACCATTAAGTAGCTTCTAAAAGAATCTTTCTCCACATTCCTTAAAAGGTGGAGGGCTAAAGCTGCTCAAATGTTTAATTGACCAACCAAGCAAGAGCAAGTAGATATCCTTGTTAAAAACCTACTCTTATTCTATCAAGACCATTTGGTAACTCAATATCTACCTAACTTCAAAGCTTTAGTTGCAACTATCACAAAAATTGAAGATTGCATCCAAAGTGGACAATTCCAAGCTGAACTCTCTACCACTAATCAGAACAATGGTGAAATATTGTCAATAAAATAACCTTTAAGGCTAAACTGACATATCCTAATCCCAACCATTTTCTTCACCACAAATTAACATGGAACTAACCCATGCCATAAAATCCATCATCAAAATGAAAATAAACCCCATTTCATCTCACCAACCAACATAAAGCTCAATTAACATGTTATGGAAGAGTTCAAGCCCAACTAGTCTGACCTGTCTGAGATTGAGTCCAAGTCCGAATCTGAGTCTATCATCTTGTCTTCTTTTGCCTTTCCATGTATTTCTTATTTGACCATGTTGGTCTTTTTCTTCATATTTATGTAATTGCTTCTTTATAATAAAGCATTTCCTTTTATCTTATAATATTGTGCACTTCCTCCTCTCTCTTTCTTTATTGAAATCCAAAGTGGATGAGCTAAAATAAACAAAATAAAAAGAGTTAAAAAATAATAAATAAAAAGAAAAAAAGTGGCTCGCTAAGTTGAAAACTCAAAAGGGCAGCTTGGGCAAAAATTAGAGCAAGCTCATTGAGTTGAAAACCCGAAAGGGTGGCTCAGGAAAAAATTATAGCTAAAAAATAAGAAGAACAAAGATAAATAGTCAATGAATTTTAGCAGTACTTCCATTTTCCACGAGTTCTTGGAGTGTTTTACATCACCAATCATCCTTTCATCACCGTCCAATCAAAAGATCAATCAAAGCAATCAAAAGAGGATTGAAGAACTTCATCAACGCCCAACCAAATGAGCCAATCAAAGATTAATCAAAATTAAAGATGATCAAGATATGCAAATGCACTTACTCATTGCACTTTCAGTAATCAAACATCGCGCCTCAAATGGAGCAATAATTTCAAGATGATCCTTAAGAAGATTCTTCCTAAAGAAAAAAACATGAATGATATAAAGCCTTGCAAACCTTGTAAAAGGATTTCATGGTTTTCCTTATTCCAATACTAAAATTCACTGATTCAATATATTTGTAAATTAAAAAAATAAAAAAAGGAAAAAAGGAAAAAAAATAGCTCTTCCTATTTTGGATCCATCTCAAAATCATTCTTCTCGAAATGCACACATTTCAAGTCAACACTTTTTCCCAAAAGCTAAAGCAGCTAGACAAACTCTTCCTCTCCTCAGAGTCGTCTTTTGAGTCAATCATTCATGTCCTTTCTCTCTTTGTGTCAATCAATCATCACCAAAGCTAAAGAAGCTAAAAATCATTCAAGTCAATATTCTTCATCTACTATGTTAAAGCAGCTAAGTTTCCCTTATCCTTCATCAGGGGCATGTCCTCTAAATCTTTTGTCAATATGTCATGTCTCTTAGCTAAAGCAACTAAGATGCCCTTATTCCTCATCAAGGTCATGTCCTCCAAATCCTCTATGTCAATCCATCATG
This sequence comes from Vernicia montana, assembly GCA_949750685.1. Lineage (NCBI taxonomy): Eukaryota > Viridiplantae > Streptophyta > Magnoliopsida > Malpighiales > Euphorbiaceae > Vernicia > Vernicia montana. Next base: position 2,756 of record CATKHJ010846298.1, read on the forward strand.
TCTCCTAGCTAAAGCAATTAAATAGCTCTTACCCTTTATTAGGGGCGGTCTCTCCAAGTTGTTCTTTGTGTCAAGTGCTCAAGTCACTAAAAGACCAAATAACAACCCTTTCTTCATTCCTAAGGGCTCTTTTCTTTCAATCATTGGCCTGTGTGTCAGTCCCATCAAGTCCAATCAATAAAGTGTCACCTCAAGAGTCTCTCAGACAATATGATAACTCTTCTTATTTTCTCCATAGATCATGCTACAACAGCAAAATCATAAAACCTTCCAAAAACCTCTCAAAAGGTTTGACCTATCATCCTTGATGTCTAAGTTCCTTGGCAAAACCAAATCCAATCATGTCTTCCAAAAACCTCTTAAAAGATTCAACCCATAAAGTCCATACCATTTATGGATAGACCATTAACCATCACTGAAGCCCAAGTCCATTGGCAAAACCAAGGTTGATCAAACCCTTCAAAAGGGTTCAAACTGTTAAACCTATAAAACCATCATTAAAGCCCAAGTTCCTTGGCAAAACCAAAATCAATCAAGCTTCTCAAAACTTTCAAAGAGTGGAGCCTATCAACCTTTGCACTTATGGTTAATCCATAAAACTTCATTGATAAAAAGCCCTCTAATGTCGAACCAGAGGTAAAAAGCCAACCAATGGGCCACACAGAGTGAGATCCACAAAACCCAACCATCCTTGGATAGCCTAAGTAGACATATCATCCTTGAAGCCCAAACTCATTTGGCATCAATACCCTAATGTTGTATAAGGAGCAAAGCCTTAATACATGGGACATACAGAGCAAACCCGCAAACCCATTTTATGGATAGTCTATAAATCTCCTTGTAAACAAAACTTCTAACACTTTACCTGAAGTAAAACCAATCATCTCTCCAAAAGTCCAAATTACCCTTGGAAAGCCCAAGTCAATAAACTTTCACTGAAGTCTAAAAGCCCACAAATACCTCAAACAAAAGCAAATCCTTTGGTCTAAACTCCAAACCAATCAACCCAAGGCCAAACAGAATATCGTTTACCCTCAATGGAAGTCAAAGTGACCAAGTCTCCCAAATCACCATCCTTCCAAAATGGGGCACCTTCTTAAACTTCAATCAGAAATCTGATACCTCTCAGAAGATTAACACCCTAATACCATAACAGTTTAGGTAGACCTTTCACTGGTTCAAGGTATCCAATTCATAAATGCATTCACATTTTACATGCCTAGATTAGACTTAGAATGCACTTCATGATAGACTCGGAGTCTTTAGCCAAATGAACCACAGACTTGTAAGAACTTCCTAAGACAACATTAGGATTCACATCTTGCATACTTAGATTCGACATAACATCAGTATCAACCTAGCATAGAGTTAGGTTTCTCTTTCTAAGACCACACCTAGAATAAACCATCCTATGATAGCCTTAGGATCCTGTATCCAATCTGACTATAGCAACCCATGTTCACTATCATCATACTTACTTTTTGAGAGTTAGGCTTTTATAGTCCAAGAGGGGGGGTGAATTAGACTTCTTTTGAATTTTCACCAAAGCACCACTAATCCTCAAATGAACTTCTTAAGTGCAAAACAAATATTTGGAAATTAGGAATAATAGAAAGACACTTTAGAAATAATGGTAGCACAACGAATTAGATCACTGAAATGAAGCAGTAAATAAATAGAAATCTAGAAATGTTCCAGCAGCCTAGTGATCAAAGTCAGATATATGGTCTATCACAGGACTTAAGCAAATTCTGTTTCAAATTAAATTAGATGACTATTCTAGATGGAATAGAATTAAGAATATATTGCAAATGACCTAAATTAATTTGAATTTTAAGTGAATCACTTTATATCATTGGAATTGACAAAAGTAGATTTCATTAATCAAGTTTGTTTTTAATAGATATCATATTAGATCAAGCAGTAAAGGTAATTAGCAAAGGCAGAAACATAAAGAAAAAGTAGATGAGTAAGAGAAGAGAGAAGAGAAAAACAACACAATGATTTGTACTGGTTTGGCCCTCTTGCCTACATCCAGTCCTCAAAGAAACCACTTCGAGATTTTATCTCCACTAAGCAACTCTATTAGTGGGCCAGAGTCAAGCCTTTATAGTAACTCCTAATCCCCTAGAGGACTACTTGAGAAAGTTATCTCCACTTTCTCGCCCACAAGTTCCAAGGTGCTTGCAACCTCTCACTAGCTTACAATGTGCTATATGAAACCTCTACTCACAAACTTCACTAGGTGTTTGTAACCTCTCACTAGCTTATAAGGTGCTACATTAAATATTTACAAGAAAACACAAAAATAAACTTTTAGATGACTCACTTACAAATCCCTATATATAATAGAATTATGCCCAAGATAAATTTTCTTTGAAAATCAAGAAACCAAAAATTAATAAAACGTTTAAAGCTCAACGGTTGAAAGTTTTAAAGATTAAAAAGATTTTGCACTTAAGCTCTTTCAAAAATGCCTAACTTTATCAAATCATCTAATGAGCCAAAGTGCTCCTTTCATAGCTAAATTTTGATCTAGCCATTAGAGGGAAATTTTGTGGAGGGATTAATTTGATTTTCAAATATTTCAACCAGTTGTGATCATATCTCAACCTTAAACAACGGTTATTTTTGATTTAGCTCTTTGTCAGCTTTCTGTTTGTCTGTTTTCTAAGTTAACTAAACATTCTGCAAGTTCATTAAATAAGTCAGATAGCTTGTCTGTCTAGACCACTTGCTTTTCAAAAGCAGGAAAACGACATCTCACCTACTACTTCTCTTTTATCCTTTAGACCTTAAGATTAGTTTGTTTCTCATTTTATTCTGTTTGTAGGTCAACTAATCATTGCTAAATCAATTTTTCTTTCGAGACATGAATATTAAAAGACCTAATCAGTAGGTTTCCTAGCTGTCTAATAAGTCAAGGTTTTCTAATTTTCCTTTTAACCCAGAAAATCTCAAAAGTTAATTCTTCATTTTTAAAACCTTTTTAATTAATTCTGAAAAATAAATCTAAAAAGAGAATTTAGTTTAGGCAAGCCTTCTAAACTATTTAACATAGAAACTAAGGACTCTTACTTAAGTTCTTTATCTTCACTAGATTGGCCTTAGTTCCTTGGTGTAGTCAGCTGATGTATCTCTTTGATCTTCACACCTTATTCCAAACACTTGAAGTATTGGCTAACTTATTGGATCTACTTCTTAGTATGCCAATCTTCAAGATAGTTGATTCTCTTAACCTGTAAAATAGATTAGCACAATACAAGAAAATACACAACCAACCAGTCTTCTAATACTTTTGTTATCATCAAAATCATACCAGTAGCCTATTGGGCTAACACTTTCCATGAAACCAACCATGATGAGGGGCATATGTGAACACGCAATTTTATACCTTTAGGACATTTTGTTACATATAACTCGACTTGTGCAGGTCTAGGAGTAAGAGTCAAGCATTTACATGGAGAAATCAAACTTCCACGGACTTTGAGAAAGCTCTCGGGACATTTGAGATCAAAAACTAGAAAGAACAGAACCCTGAGGAACCAAAAGGGTCAAAATCAGACCTTTCATCGGAACAGCCACTGGGTTGTCGCAGGCTAGCACTGCAGAACCACAGGACCTTTATAGCAACCACAGGGCCACCTGTGGAAACACTTGTCTGATTCACTTTTTCCCCAATTTTTCTTACCCAATCCTACACCTTTTCTTTACTCCTTTCACCCTCCAAACCCCAACTATAAAAGAAACACTAAAAGATCCCACATCAAAAGTTAACAACATCTTCATCCCTCAACCTATAAATAAAGCCTTCCCTACCTAATTCCAACTCACCCTTTAGTTGTTAGTTGACATCTGTCCTCTTAACCTTCTAAACTTCCCTCTATGTTCTTTTTAAAGATCTCCTAGGGATAATTCCTCATTGGTTTTAATCTACCTAGTTTAGTCCTTTTTGGATTAAATAAGGTTTTTAAGTTGCTTTTTTATTAGTTTCTTTTATTAGTTAGTTATTTATTTATTTATTCCCTTTGCAAGGTTACTAAGTCATTTCTCTTTGATTTGACTTGGCTTTAAGACTTAGACTTATTTTTATACCTTTACATTTTGAAAATTGGAACTCCAATCCGGCAAGGCGCTCCATCGTCCTCCTCTGATTTCAAAGAGAACCATGGTAAACCATATTTTTCCTTTTTCTTTAAGGTAAAGCACCTTCTTTAAAATCATCAAAACATGATTAAATCCAATATAAAATAAATAAGCCCTCCATTGCAAAATGGAAGAACTACGTGGATTTTGATTCCTATTCGAAGGCATACTTGTTCCAAGTGGCAAATTCAAACTAAAATGAATAACATCTCCTTCTATCACTTTCTTATTTTGGAAAATATGTGATCTTCCTAGTACCCATAAGGGTTAGAGAAGATATCCCCTATTTATTTAGTTTTTATTGTAATTTTAATTATTTTGTCAACTTATTTCTATTCCTTTTATTTATATGTTTTGTTATTTATAATTATAATTATCATTTCATTCTTTATAATTGTCATTCCATTTATTTAATTGTTCATGAAATTATTTTCATCAGGCAATTCTTGTATCATTAAGCTAAACCTTTCATTTTCAAAATAAATCAAAAACCTAATTCCCGAATCCTCTTTAGTTTCAAAGACTAGTGCATTTTCTAAAAGGAAATTAAATGGAGTCAATCAATAGATTTTTACCTTATATTTTCCTAATTAAAAATAAATTAAGGTGACGACTCCAAAATCATTTTCAAATTTAAAAAAGCTAATTTGCCAAATAAAGCGATAGCCACTTCAAACGTGAGATCGAACCTAAAAGAGCATTCTGATTCCTCGTGGACCAAGCCGGTGCTCGAGCAAGGCCTCACAATGATACAACCTGAGGGTTTTATTGTCAAAAATAAGAAAAGAAGGTGTTTAGATTGATTAAATCTTTATATGGCTTAAAGCAAGCACCGAAATAATGACATGCAAAATTTGATAGTGCTATGCTAGCAAATGCATTTAAAATCAACGAATGTGACAAATGCATCTATATCAACGACACTAGTAATGGCTATGTCATACTATGTCTATATGTTGATGACATGCTCATTGTTGGTAGTAATGAAAAAATGATAAAGTCTACCTAAATTATTTTAAATTCAAGGTTTGACATGAATGATATGGGACTAGCAGATGTGATCTTAGGAATAAAAATCTCAAGAAGGTTAGACGAACTCACACTAAGTCATACACACTATGTGGAAAAAAATACTTAAGAAATTCAATAGAAATGATTCAAGTATGGCTATAACCCTAATAGACTTGAGTCTCCATCTATCCAATAATAGAGGTGAGAATGTATCTGAAGTGGAATATGCTAGAGTGATAAGTAGTCTCATGTACTTAATGAGTTGTACAAGACCTGATATTGCTTACATGGTAAGTAAACTAAGTCGATACACGAGTAATCCAGGAACTGACCACTGGAAGGGCATAGTAAGAGTACTTAGGTACTTATGGTATACTCGTAGTTATAGGTTGCATTATACCAGATATCCAACTATCCTAGAAGGCTATAGCAATGCGAACTAGATCCCTAATATAAAAGACTCAAAATCTACTAGTGGATATGTGTTCATACTAGCTGGCGCAATTGTGGCTTGGAAATCCTCTAAACAAACTGTTATAGCCAGATCCACAATGGAATCTAAGTTTATTGCCTTAGACAAGTTTGGCAAGGAAGCTGAATGGCTTCGTCAGTTCTTAGAGGATATTCCAAAATGGGAAAGGCTCGTGCCACCAATTTGCATTCATTGTGATAGTCAATCTGCAATTGGAAGAGCACAAAGTAATATGTATAATGGTAAGTCGAGACATATACATTGTAGACATAATACCATTAGGCAACTACTCTCAAGTGGAATTATCACTGTTGATTATGTAAAATCAAAGGATAATATTATGGATCCGCTAACCAAAGGGTTAACTAGAAAGTTAGTTGATAAGTTATTAAGGGAAATGGGACTAAAGCCCATGAAAGAATAAGTTAGTGCAATGGAAACCCAACCTAGTAGACTGGAGATCCCAAGATCTAGGTTCAAAGAGACAACCTAATTGTAAAAATTTAATTAGATCACTGTGGGAGTTATACTCCTGTCCATTCCTAAGATAAAAACAGTGATGCTCGTAAGGAAAGAGCATAAACAATGCTTTTAATGATCCTATTACTTCAGAAATCATAGTAGAGTAATGCAGGTTACTCTTGAAGAGATCACCTATGTGAGAGAAAAGTGGGGCCGCTTCGAAAGGAATTGTGTTGGGCTCAATTCTTAGAAACTCTCACATAACCAGCATATGTTCATGGCCAAAACGAACATAATAATGAGAACATAATTGTGTTAGGGAGGTCCTGTGTGAAGTATATCATCGTTTACACAAATGGCATAATAGTTCAAAGATATCATATCTACTAGTCAACTAGTAAAGTAAATATATTTTCACAAGGGAAGGTTCAAAAGATTATACCTACCTATCCTATGCAAGAGTTTACCACTGAATTTTATCACTAGAATTTTGTTTATCAATTTTTATTCATATGGGAGATTGTTGAAAAACATGTTGAAAATGTTTTAAAATTTTGAATGAGAAATTGATTCCTTTGTAACCTTTTCTCTTAATTATTTTATAACAGTCTTTTAAATGACTTTAAATGTTTTGTATTGTTGTTGTCCTGAAGTTCTCTATAAAAAGAAATTTTGTTCATTCTTCAAAGGGTGTCAAAAAACTAGTAAAGTTTTATATATTTAGAGAGTTTCTTCTCTTTTTTGGTGATAATTTCTAACACAGTTCTAGTTCGTGAGAAGTAGTCTTTTAGTACTAAAGATTACTTGTTTACCGTTGTATACTGGGAGACAGACGTCAAACTATCCTCAAGTACCCATAGTGAAAGACGAATTTGTTTTAAGGAAACTGTGTGAAATACAGGTATCGGGTTATTATATTAATATTTAATGTATTATGTACTTTTTTATTATTTGAAAATTGTATTGGTTTGTTCTGCTTGGATTCGCCTTGCCTCGCCTCATTCACGACAAGGACACTTCTCTTCGCCTCGTCACTAGATAGACTGCTTCGCCTAGTCGCTTCACCTCGCATTCTAATCGACTCATCACTATATTGTCGAGGCTACCCACTTGCCTTCGTCTACTAAGATAATGATATCGCCTCATCATCACTACCATCTGGCTTTATATAAATATATATTATTTGTATATTTTATCTAACAATTCCAAACACATAAATTCCATCATTAATTTAATTGAATTGTATTAATAGAATTCAATTGAATTGAATTATTGCATATAATTTATTTTAAATGGTGCCATAATGAATTGTGATATGAATTGGGTTTCACTGATAACTAATAAATAATAGAAATTTAATAACTAATAGTAAACTGATCATTGATTCAACATTAAATCAAAATTACATACATTAAGTTAACATCCATACAAAAGAAAATAATTGAGAATGGCTTACCTTTATTGTTGAGAGTTGAGATATAGGCTTATATTTTGTAGATATAATTTTGACCGCGAAACCAAAAAAAAAAAAATTAATGAAAATTGAAAACAATCAAAATGAAAAAAATATTCAAAACAATTCATATATATATGAATAACCAAATACAATAAATAAAACTTTGGAGATCCCAAAACATCAAGAAATTCAATATATGACAAATAAACAGATGTAAAACAACAAATAAAATGTGAGTGTGAGAACGTGAGGATGTTAAATATTATTGGAATTAGGTTGGCTTAGACATTGAAAAAATAGAGTTTTGATGTCTTTAAAATTCAACTAAATAGCATTTTTTTTTATTTCTTTATTTTCCTAATTACCGTAGTTTTGAGCTATCTTCATTTTTTTTTATATATATATTTTCTAATTATAGTGATTTGGAGCATCTCCTCTTTTTTTTTTTTTTTTTGCAAAGTATCGGAGTCTATTAATTAATATAGCAAAAAAAATTAAAATCTAAATTGCAACCAATTAGGCTCTAAGTTTACAATTTTCTTTTATGATTCGTTCTTACTTTTTTTAAAATGTTGTCTCTCTGCTTCAATGTCTTATCATGATCGTAGTCATGTCATCTGGCTCTTTTTCATATTCATGCTAGCCTCCTCGTTTCGAGAAAATATATTTTTTTAAAATATTTTTCAAAGGAGTAATTTTTTAATTTTTTAATTTATTATTAAATATGAGAAAAAATACATAAAAATAATAAATTGTGATTGTTATCGATGACTCATAGTGACTATTACGAGTTGATAGGAACTAGTGAATGCTGCTAGTAGGAGTGTTCACAAATTGGGTCGAGTTGGATCAATTTTTCCTCTAACTTGATCCAATCCAATTTTCAAATAAAATATAATTATTTGGATGAATACTAACCCAACCCGACCCAAGGAAATTTTGGTCGGATCGAGTCAGTTATGAATAAGACACCGAAAACCGACCCACATGAGAATGTGAATAAACTCATCTTCAACCAACAAAAACAAAAGGAATATAAATTGATTGTCATGAATAACGATAAGTTAGCTTATCAAATTATAAGGTTAAAACTACAAATTAACACATCATCTAACATGAAATATATGCAATGTAGTTCTAGTCAGTTTTCTTTGCAGGCATGTGAATGGTGTGGGGGAAACCATGCTTCAAAAAATTGCCCAAATTATTTTTCACCTCCACCACAAATGTACAACACATGTTGGGACCATAATGATAATTTTTGGGATCATAGAGATGGGCAATTTTCAGCTGAGTATCAAAGTGAGCAAAGGCAACCAAAATTGGAAGAATCTCTTCATGAATACATTTAAGTATGTTAGAGAAATAGACCGAGGGACCTTCAGTGGAGGAGGCATTGCAAAAGTTCATGGAAGTCAGCCAAGTAGGAAGCGCTGAAATCTATGAACAACCTTCAGTTGACTACTATTTTGAGAAAAGACAACTAATATTAAAGGAATCCCTTCAATATTATATGCAAGTTTGTGAGAAAAATATACCAAAGGGACCTTCATTGGAGGAGTTATTGCATAAATTTATTGAAATTAGTCAATGTGAAAGAGTTGAAAATGATGAGCAGCGTCTTGAACAGACCACCCAAATGATAGAAGAACATGTGGGTGACATTTTGAAATGTCTCAAGGAACAAGCACAATAAAAAGAGCAAGAGAATCTACTTTGGGAGGATGAGGAGAGTTTACTTGAAATACTAGAATATGATACGGAATCTCATCATGATCAAAGTTCTTTTGCATCAAATGAGGCAATTAAGGTGGAAAAGAAGCAAATGGAAATTGGTAGCATTTCTTGCATTAATCTTATTAAGATGAGGTGTCTATGAAAAGTGTTAAGTTGTCTGAGAACCCATGTGAAATCTATTTTATTCCAAAATGTTTAGATTGTAGAGGATTTCACATGGAACTTGAACTCTACTACTTAGGCAAGAGATAGCTTAGAAGAGAAAAGCTGAGGAATGAGCTTCCACGAATACTTCCACATATGCGGCCCAAGACTATAAATAAAGTGCTATTAGGAGGCAACCCAATTTGATTTTAATTTTTCTAGTCCATTTTTATTTATTTATGTTCTAGTTTTTAATGTTTTTATTATTTTGTTTTGTTTAATATTTTTATTTGATTGTTTTTAGTTAGTGTTGAAGCAAAGAAAGCGAGCATCGAGCTAAACATCTGGAGCTTTCTTTAAACAGCAAAGGTCAAGCTTCACTACCACCACCACAACAATAGTTTTATGTCATCTTTTTTCAAGGAGTATCTCTTTCCTTTCATTTTTTTTATTACACATTAAGGACAATGTGTATTTTAAGTGTGGGGGAAGGGAATCTTTGAAAATTTAAAAAAAAAAAAAAATTGAAGTGTTTTTGTGTTTTGAATTCTTTTTAATTTATGCATTATGGTCTTCACTAACTTGCATATTTAGCATTAATTTGAGATGATTTTGTGGAATTGTGTAATTCTTTTTGAAGTATGATTTTTTACTTGAATTTTGACTTGAGTCGCTAGGAAGACTTTGGGAAGTGAACGAAGGATGTTGATTGTAGTTGTGGGGTTTGAAATGTATGGATTTATTGAAGTGCTGTTAATTTGTAATTGTGTTGTGCTTAAAATACTAAATTGTTGTTTTTCATTCCTTTAGTTAGTTTAGATAGGTATTGTTGCTCTAAAAAAAAGAAAAAGAAAATCAAAAGAAAAAGGAGATAATTCCATAATAAAAAGTATAATAGCATCTTACTCCTCTAATTGGATTGCTTAGTAACTAGAAGCATCCATGAACCTCATGGTTGTCTTTTACGTCAAACGACAATCTAGTTATGAGTATGCAAAGCACTCTAAGAGTTTCTGTTGAATGTTCTGGATTAAAATCTAGGGAAGAGCTATTATACATCCAAATAAAAATAAATTATTAGAAAAGAAAAGAGATGAAAAAGAGCAACCATACTTTATCTAAGCTAACAAAAGGGAAGATTGTAAAAATTATTAATAATTAATTACTATGGTCAAGGATTAACAAAATGGATTTAGGGCTACACATGGATGATCACATACTTATGTTGATGTTCTTAATTTACTAACTGAAGTCTTACTGGTTGGTTGAGAATGAATTCATACTAAAAAATTTTATGGATAGAAGAAGAGTGCAATTCTATATTAGAGTTTTCGGTCGATGTTAAGTTGCTTGTTAATGTATTTTATTTTCTATTTGCTTGAGGACAAGCAAATGTTTAAGTGTGGGGGAATTTGTTGTGTCTTATTTTGTGATAATTTTATTAGGGTTAATTATTTATTTATTTATTTTTAGTATAATTTAGTTATTTTTATATTTGTCTTAATGTTATTTTGTTAGTTTTATACTATGGTGTATTTTTGTGCAGAATTTAGGTTAATTTATGGATTTGGGATCAAAACAGTGAAGAATTGTTACTAAACGATGTGTTGAAAAATAGAGCATGAAAAAGGGTGTTTTAAAATTGAAAAAGGGTGTTTTCATCTCTAAGAAGCCTTGAACAGAAACATTTTGCAAATGGGAAATGGGTGTTTTGGAATTCAACAGGGGTGTTTTCATAAAGCAAAACTGGCGTTTTCCATCACTTATAAAAGCCAACGTTTTCAGCTGCCACAAGAGAGGGAGAACCCAATTCTTGCAAAGGTTCCAATTTTCTTTCGTTTTCTTTTCCTTTCTCTGTAGATAAATTAGATTATGATTTTATTTTATTTTTCAATTCAATTAATTATTTCTAACTTCAATTCAAAGATTATTCGGATTTAAGATCAATTTGCATCAAGAATTGGAATCAAGATTTGGGATTCTTTGACCTAAACAGTATTGTATTCCTAACTTTATTTCAATTTTTAATTCAATTCAATTTATATTATTGTTCTTGATTATTGAGCATGATGATGAATATAACTGAGATTAATTTATTGATTGAATTGATGATTGTCAAATGGATTATGGGCTAATTATTT